>CM038792.1:296532236-296831729 GCA_021764765.1 Vicia sativa | reverse complement strand
TTCTCCGGCACTTCCAATCTTCCTGCTTTCGTCTTTGGCTTGGTAGATCGGATTATCAAGTCATATTTAGCACTAGCATTTATTATTAACGAGATTCGGGTGATTACGGTGTATCACGTGGGTGTGTAGAAACACATAGCTTTTTGAAGGGGTGATAGTAAAGAAAACAAACAATTGAATGCAAAGTCCAACGATTTATTGAATGAAAATCATAAAATGACGGATAATAACCCTATAAGCGAGCCATGATGCCGGGGCGAAACACTAGGCTTTCAAAGTTTATATTCAAAACATAAAAATACGAAAGCAAAACAAAACAGTAATTACTCGACTAAAGGAGATTGGTATAGCGTCTTGATCTTCCAATTCTTTGAGCCCTTTGCGGAGGAAGATCCACTTCTTGATGTAAGTCATTGTTGTCTTCTATAGCATGGATTCCCTCTGGCGTTGATCAAAGGAAGTTGGCGACACGTTCGCGTATCATCTTGACCCTTGATGGTGAAGCCTAAACCGAGTCTTGTCAAATTTGAAAGGAAGATTAGGGATGACCCAATAGAACTCCTTCTTGACGGCTTGAGCATCTTTCAAGGCCATCCTAGGCGGACTTGTGTAACTCGGGAGTGGTGGGAGGTCAGCAGCATGACTACGGGTATTGTTTCAAAAGCAGCGGGGGAGTCTCAAAGAATTCACCTCTCGAGGTATGGAATGGCTGTAGATGGTGACCATATACTTCTTCACACATCTTGTGACAACCTTCCCTTTCACGGGTACTTGAACTTCGATGTAAGGTAGAGTAACAGCGCTGCCATGTATCAAGGGCGTCCAAGTAGGCAAGAATGGCGGGACGGATGTCCATGACAAAGAAAGTGGGTCAAAGTGCGGGAACCGACTTTATGGTGATGAGCTCTCAAACCTTTATTCGCTTAGAACCATCAAAAGCTCTCACAATAATGTCAGCGGTCTCGAACCAACCCTTTGACATCAGTCGATCAAAGCGATCTTGGAAGGATGTTTGAAGCGAACCGGTATCCACCAAACATGAGACAATGTAATGCCCTTGCATTCAATAGAGATGTGCAAGGCTTTGTTGTGTTTCTTTCCGGAAGAGTAAATCGACATCGAGCCTAGGCCGTTGTTGTGGGCAGGCTAGCAATACAAACTTGATTGATCGTGGTAGTGTCTTGGCACATGAGCATTCTTGAAACTTCACCAGGCGTTAGCATGAGCCTCGAGCCAAAAGGAGTAAGCATGGAGATCTTGGATGAGTCTGTCCATTGTTCCACAACATTGTGATCGCTCTTCTTGATAATCTTGAATTTCCTCCATTTCTTGTTTGGAGGTGTCTTGATAACTTCCTTTGGTATACGGTTGAAGCGAGATGAGTCAGTTTCTTTCCTCTAGTTGGGGAATGGTTGAATAGCATTTGAATCATTTGGAGTCGGTGTCTTTTGGGAGAGATATCGGGAGAATACCCTGATTTGGTCACCTTACTAGATCGGTGTTGTCAATGTCGGGAATGGTAGCTTCAATTATAAGATCTTCAATGGTGAGGAGGATCTTGCTTGGCGCCATGATAGTAAACATCGTCTCATTCCGGATTCAAGGGACTTTCAGGGAATACGGGCCTTGGAGGTGATGATGAGAGGTGCCACTCTGAGCCGAGGATCGTGGAGGAAATCCTTATGTGTTAACATCGGCATAGTCTTACGGGAAATCGTCACCATCCGGTCGCCTTAACATCTTCAATAGGAATCTTGTAACTATCGAGATAGTGTACTTCACCATGTAATCATACTTTCCTTGGCTGCCCAAGGTATCCACGGATGGTAGGCCGTTTGCATTGTCAATCTTCAACAGACATTTCTTCACACGACACCTTTGGTGGTTTGAAATAGTATCTCACGGTTATCCATCAACCTTTCGTCTTCTCGACCAAGCCAACCATCCAGTGCGGATGGGCACCAGCAATTCTCTGGCATCACAGGTTGACACCGCTTACAAATTCTTCTTAGTCATCGGAGGATGGTCGGTCATCTATGTTGAAAATGTAAGTATAAATCACCAACATCATTGGAACTCTTGTCATGGTTAGGCATGGTAGCGTTGATCACATTCGGAGTCTCAATAGGAGGATCAAATCGATCGCTTGGCTTGATCATATCTTGAATCTTGTTCTTGAGGCCAACAATCATCGATTACATGTCACGGGCTATTGGAGTGGTAAGCACACTTAGCATTGGATTGTATCTCGGAGAGGAAGTGTTGACATTCGAGGAGGATCCCTCAGGTTATCACTCCGTTCACATGTGTTGCAAGGCTTGCGACAATGGCATGTTGATCTTAAAAGCTATCTTCGTGGCGCGTTACGGCTCTGGCGTTGTCTCGGCCAGGTTGTCTTGATGTAGGATTGGAATCTGTGCCCCCACAGATTGAGCGGTGGTCTTGGCTGGCTTGACCCGACTACGGCGTGCTTCTTTCTTACCACAAAAGATCTCTTCGACATTTGAAGATGACTCTACATGAATCTTCCCACTCTTATATACTTGAATCGGCTGCTTTGTCAATATCATTTCGGTGAATCCGGTGAAGAATTTCAATCGGATGATTGAAGAATGGGCTGTTAGTGTCCCATAAACATATCAACCAACTCCTTATTGGACAAGGGTGGTTGAACTCGCACTGCTAAATCTCACTTAAGGCATACTCCTGAACTTCTCATCACGACCCATAGACATGCTTTGTAGTTGCATGCGGTGGTGTCAATTGACATTGTACTCATCTTGTCTGCAGAAAGCATCTTAAATCACTCCAAATGCGGATCGGTCATTCTCTGGGATAATACCATCAAGCGAGTTCGGACAAACTCTCTTGAAATAGTGCATCCTGAACTTTACATCATCGTTGTGAGGATTGATCTTACGGACATAGGACTTCAAATGACTTAGGGCAAGACATGCCATCATACTTAGCAAAGTAGGAACTTTGAACTTGGGAGGAATCCTGACACAGGGGCAGGACTGGATCATCAAAATTCAGCCGGACATCTTGGGTTTTCCACATTGAGACGATCTTCAAGTTGCTTGTACTTGTCATCCTCATAAGTGATGGCCATTATCATAGTCCTTCTCAAGCTCGGTGGTATCACGCCATTACCCTTGTTACTTTGTCTCACCTCTTGGACACTTCCTTAGAGCTATTCGGTGACCCTCTTAGGACCACCTTTGTAGCGTCGCCCATGTTGAGGAGACCAACAACCTTCTTCTTTCTTGATGAGCTTCGGATCTTCTTGGCCTTGGACCAAGGTGGTGAACATCTCTTTGGCCGAGCATTACGAGCTTGGAGATCTTTGTGATCATTCGAAGAGCCATTTTACTAAAATAAATAGCGAGCAAATGAGAAAACCAATCTCAATGTACACATGATGCAATGTTATGCTATGATATGCAATGTTTATGCGATGCAATGCAATGTTTTCAAGGACCTTAGAGATTTAAATTTGTTAAACAAGCAATGAACATTTTATTAGTACTCTTTTTATTATTCTTTTTCTTTTTAAGTACAAGAGATAGTTCAAAACAATAAAAGAAAACATAAACATCCTAAAGCTCTAAGTCTCCCATGGGCGCTTCCTCTTGGTGCCGATGTAGGCGTTGATGCTTCGCTCCTCGTGAAGTAGCTTTGTCAACTCTAACACTTTCTTCTCGCTTGCATAGCATTGAGCTTCAAAGGTATCCCTTTCTTCTTTAAATTTGAATCCGGGATCTCTTCAAGTCTTCAAAATCGGTAGGCATGTCGGGATGGAGAGCAACGATATGGTCACGTCACCTATAGCAGCAGGTTCCATAATTCTGGTAGAGCAGTGAATGGCATCATGAGGTTTGAGCTCGAGCTGCACCCATTTGAGGTAAGGTTCCCAAGGAATGGAGTTCGGTGCCCCAAAGTCTTGGTATCGGTCTTCTTTACCATGCCCCAAGCGTGTATAGACCTTGTCGGTAATGCGGAGATCGTGGTTGTAGTCGAACACAATATCTTGGAGAAGCATATCATGTGGACCATCTCTTGAGCAAAACCAAATGACGTAGAGAGCTAGAGAAGGGTTGTAAGTAATACCTCCCTTATACAAGTAGTGGTACATTAGAATTCTCCTGGCCTTTCGATGAATGTGAAGTCCTTTTGAGAGAAAAGATTCCAACGGATATCCGAATGAAGAGTGACATCAATCTTTGAGACCATCTCAACCTTTGTTCATTCTTCAAACGATGGAGGAAGGTGCGAAATAAACCACCTTGAAAGTAACGGTATACAACACATGAGAGTTCCTTGTCTCTTAGTAGTACAGTGTGTGGAAGAATGTAGGATGTCTCCAAGTAAGTAGGCCTTTGGATTGCGGTAAGAAACAACTTGATGGCATTGACATCTATGAATTGATCCGAGTTAGAAATAGAACCAAACCATAGATTAGCAGGCCACATGTCTTCAATGCATGGAAACTCATAACTTTGAGGAATTCTCGGGCTTTCTTAATTAGGAACTTGGAAAGTAAACCCTTAACTCCACTTGGTTTCCCAATTCTTCAATGTCGGCGCTTAAGATGTAAGGCTGATGCGATGTCTTCGTACTTAGGAACCTTTTCTAGACCGGTGAATGGCATTTGGTCAGAATAGGTATCCCAGTAGCAGAGAACTCTTCAGGTAGGAACCAACGATAATCTAAGAATGTAAAGCAATGGTGTTTGGATCAAAGCTGAATAGGACATGCATCATATCTTCTTCAAACCGGAGATAACCAAATCAGTAGATAACCATGTCTTTATGAGCCGGCATGGTGGGAATTTACAAACCAATTCTTTGAGTGAGAAGGTATACCCGTAAAGTTGATTCGGATAGTCTTTCTAGAAGCCATAATTCCTACAAAATGAGCAAAGATAAATCCTAGGTCCTTGAAATAGTTAGAAATGATATGCAATGCGAATGATGTCATGATGTCATGTTTAGCACACTGACAATTCACACAATGAGCCTAGGTTTAAGGCTTGCATGAGGTATAGGTGATTACCCACCAAAGTTTGAGTTGGTTCATCTGTCCTATAATAGTAACGGGTTCTAGGAATCTCATATCATAGATCTTTCTCGTAGGCGTTTATTTCAATCTGACGGTGGTCGATCAAAATATCCCAAAGTCGATCTCGATAGGCGTAGCATCGGTATCAACCAACCTCGGTCGCACCAGTGGCCATCTCACTACCTTCTAATGGCCAAGATGGGTCAATTAAGGTTCTAAAAGTTTAGTTAGCGCTTGATGACACCACGAAGCCAAATACTATCTTCAACTTGGGAATGAAGAGTATCGGGACAACCAAAGTGTCACGCCGTAGCCATCATGTTGACCGTTTAGTTATCACGTCTAGCGGTCGCGATGATCTAATGCTACTTACCTAAAAACCCGGATCGGGTGTAGGATCCCCACAAATATAATACCCAAGCAACCCTTAAAGATAAAGCATACAAGTCAAACAAAAGCAATAAAAGTTATCTAGAAATCCCTAAGCAATTCTCTCTTTTAGGGTGTGTCAGTCGCTTGATTCTGTCACGGTGAACCGACTTTGTAGGATTTTGTATCCAAATGTGCGGATAGCAAGAGTCGCCACCGACTTTTATTTTATCCAATTAAGGGAAGGTAAAAATGTGAGAAAAAGACCTTCGTTAGATTACGATTCGGAATGGTTATGAAAGGGAAGGTATTAGCACCCTTTCCATCCGTAGTTATCTACGACTCTTAGTGCTCTAGATCACCTTTTAAAATTGCTTTGTGTGTTTGACAAAATGTTTTGAAAAGGCATTTCGCTTTGACTTTGTAATGACTCATGTAGGAGATGTATACAAAGTGTTGGAAATGTTTTGTTTTGAAAAGAGTTTGAACTTTGAAAAAAGTGTGTGGTGTGAAAAGCATTTGATAGAGCAACTAAAGACTTATTACCCACTCGGAATTGGTCGTTTTGTGCTTCGTTCCTTTAGAATAGCGCTAGCCATACCATTAGTTAGTAGGTAGCTCCATTCGTTGGATGTAAGCGGGACATTCGAAGGGACATCGGATGGTCATAGAAAGCAACTTGTAGGAAGTATCCTAGCACATTCGAAGGACTATCATCATTTTTCGTAGGCGACAATCGGGTCAAGATCATGTATTCGGAGGCGACATCGTGGGTCTTATGATCTTTGTATCGAAGGGACTATGATGATTTGTTTGGAAGGCAGCGGTGCTAGAATACCTCTACGTTAGGGGACATGACCATTTGAATTCGTAAAACGAGAGAGAATTACCCTAAGGGTGCATGTGTGAAAGAAGTGTGTTGATTTGATATTTTATCTTGAATTAGTGGGCTATGTTCATTATTATCTTGCCATACCGCCTAGTTACTAGCAATTGATAAGGGTGCGGAAAGTAAAATGCGGAATGTAAAGTGCGGAAAGGTAAATGTCCTCGCTATTACAAGGCTTTAGGGCGGATACATAATTTAAAATCACGGAAAATAAAAGTCCTAATTAAAACTATTACATCCCATAGCAATTACATTATTGGAAAATAAAAGTAAAAGCGCTGAAAGCGGAATAACTGTGAAACGATGAGAAAATGGAAAATATGATGAAATCGAAATAAGAAAAATTAGAAAAATGCAAATTTTATATGAGAAAATTATGCATCTTGGAAATAATATAAATATGTTAAATAATTTTTGGGATTTTTAGATGCATTTTAATAATTAAAATGAATTAAAAGTGATTTAAATGCAAAATTATAAAAAAATAAATATGCATGCAAAAATATATTTTAATTTATTAAATTAAATAAAGATTTTAGAAAATAAATGCAAAAAGAAAATTAATTTTGATGATTTTTAATGCATAAATAAAATTATGAAATTAATTAAAATAATGAAAATATTAAAATAAAAAAGAAAATATGAAAAATATTGAAAAGTTTAAAGTTTGTAAAGAAAAGAAAACCGGTCCTGGGAGATCGAACTCGTGACCACAGGAGAGCATCTTTGCAATGCCAAGCCTTAACCAACTAGCCACTTGACATTTGGTGTTGGAAAGTCGATTGCATATAAGCGTCAGCGTGTGTCCTGGTTATATTCGAACCGAGTCGACCATGTGTGGTCCCCGTCGGTGAGGAATCGGAAGCATATAGATGCCACTTCGTGCCTCCATAAGATCAACCGGTCAATGACCAGCGGAGCCCTAGCTCGGTAGGCCTTCTCCGTGACCAGACATCAACACACCAAAATACGAATTTAAAAGCAAAGAAAGGTCCTGTCCACCTAATTCGACCCTTAAGATTCAATGGGCATCGGTTTTGTTGAATCGGCACCCATGGCCGGTTGAGCTTCTCTCTCGTTTTAACCCTACTATGGCTAAACAAGATTCGGCGTCCAAACTCACATGAGCGATTGACGGATCCATCCCAGCATCTCATGACACATTACAAACATTAGAATCAATTAAAGCATGGTAATAATTGAATTCAAGAAAAAAATCGATTATGTATGCATGTGGTAGCTCGATTCAAGCTTGCTTTGATCCATGTAATGATGTATTCTTACTCAATACTTACCCCACGAGCACGTTTGGATGGGTAGAAAAGTGAGAGGGTGAAATAAAATTCGATTTTCATTCTTGAAAAATTTTGCAAGAATTAAGGTTTGCTTGAGCTAGGGTTTCGTGTCATGCTTGTACGCTTCTTTGAGTATTTATAGAAGAGAGATTTGAAAGAAAAAGGTGAAAAAGATATGATTTGAAGCATTCAATTTTTCAAATAAAATCAATTTTTGAAGAAATTTGATTTCCTCTTCATAAGATTATGCCTGAATTTGGCAAGAGTATTGGGCTATCTTGGACATTAAGGAAGATATAAAATCAACCCTTTGGAAAAAATTTAATTTCATATTTTATATAATTTAATTTTGAATTAAATGTTATAAAATTCAAATATAAATCATAAAAATAGAAAATTACAAAACCAACATTTATGGGTCAGAATAATGTCATGAACAAGTTTGGATAAAAGATTATAGGCCCATTTGGAAATTTTGCATTTTGACCAAAATGTCCTTTTTGTGCATTGTCCAAAATTGCCCAACTTCTGAATAGTGTATCTTGCTCAATTTTCCACATTTTTGAGTGTTCTTGGACTTTTTGGAAAGCTCTAAGAGTCCTCTAACCAACCTTTTTGGTCTCATCTCAATTGGAGTTACCATGCTCAATATATCTTCAAAACAAAAGTTGACTTTTGTTGACTTTGAAAATGACCTGTAATGTTTTGAGCTATACCTCTCAAATGAAGCATTTTTTGGACATTCTTGTGAGACATGAAGTTGTAGAGAATTGAATTTCCTTCAAAACAAGAGGTGGTGGAAAATTTTTTGAGAAAGTATGAGAAAGTTATGATCAGTCAAAGTTCAGTTGACTTTTCACCTAGAAACCCTAATTTAGAAAGTTTGACTTTTGAGCAAATCTTGAGTTTTCTTGATGAATCATGATCAACCCTTGATCAAATGATGAATGTAACTTCAAAATGAGGATGTTGACCAAAAATTATGAAGTTTGACTGTATGTTGACCACGATTGACTTTTGTCCAATACAACGATTTTCAACCATCGAGCAAGCGATTATGCGAGGAAACTTGATTGTGAAGCTTGAAACTTGACATGGAGAATCTTTGAAGCATATGAGGCATGAAGACCATTGGAGATGTTGGAAATCCATCTTGACGAGAGATACCAAACCCTAGTTTGGGTTGATTGTCTAGGAGAGAGTTTGTCGATCGACTCTTGAGGAATCCTTGAGTATGGATGTATGAAATCTCTTGAGTAGATGGAGGCAAATTTTGGGGTATGACAGTATACCTTCTCAGCTCAAAAGAATTGGTTTTGATTTGAACCATGCTCAGTTCATCAAAAGACGGTTATCTACTTGACTTAGTTATCTCGGTTTGAAGATATGATGCATGTCTGTTCGGTTCTTGATCAAAACACCATTGCTTTACATTCCAGTTATCGGGTTAGTTCCTACCTTGGAAGAGTTCTCTAAGCTATAGGGGTACCTATTCTTGATCAAATGCCATTCGGTTTACAGAAAAGGTTCCTAGAGTGCGAGCATCCCATGTTACATCTGGCCTTTCGGACATTTGGAAGCGATTGGGAAACTAGAGCGGAGTTAAGGGTTTGCCACTTGCTAAGTTCCTAATAAAGCACGAGAATTCCTCAAGTTATGAGTTTCCATGCATTTGAAGATATTGTAGCCTTGTTAATATATGGTTTGATTGTTCACTAACTCGGATCAATTCATTAGATGTCATGCCATTGAGTTATTCACCTGATCCAATTGCCTACCTTACTTGAGATATCTACATTCTCTCCACACTCGTTACCATCAAAAGACAAGGAACTCTCATGTGTTGTATACGTTACTTTCCGGGTGGTTTATTTCAACCTTCCTCCATCAATTTTGAAAAGAATGAACAAAGGTTGAAGTGGTCTCAAGGTAATGTCACTCTCTCACTCGGATATCGGTTGGGTCTTTTCTCCCAAAAGGACTTCACATTCATTGAGCATTATGGAACCTGTTGCTATAGGTGACGTACCCTAGGTTCTCCATCCCAGCCTCTGATCTTGAAGACTTGAAGAGATCCGTTCAACTTAAAGAAGAAAGGATACATTTGAAGCTCGGTGTTATCAAGCGAGAAGAAGGTACTAGAGTTGACAGCTACTTCGAGGAGGCGGAACATCAGCATCTACCTCGGCACCAGAGAGGCGCCCATGGGAGACTTAGAGCTTTAGAATTTTTATGCTTTTCTTTATTGTTTTGAACTATCTCTTGTACTTAAAGAAAAGAATAAAAGAGAACTAATAAATGTTTGTTCGTGCTTGTTTAACAAATTTAAATCTCTAAGGTCCTTGAAAACATTGCATTGCATTCATAAACGCATATCATAGCATAACATTGCATCACAGTACATTGAAGATTGGTTTCTCATTCTCTATTTATTTTAGCGAAATGGCTCTTGAACAGTCATCAAGATCTCCAGGTTCAGAATGCTCAGTTTCAACAGATGTTCACTAGCTTGGTCTAAGGCCAAGAGGATCTGAAGAAGCTCATCAACAGAAAGAAGAAGGTTGTTGGTGTTCTCAACATGGGTAGACGTTACAAAGGTGGTCCTAAAGTGGTCGGTAGGATGGGCTCTCGAAGGAAGTGTCAGAATGAGGGGTGTCAAGGGTGATGGCGAAGGCAGACGGTAGTCGAGAAAGAGAGAGATCAATATGATCATGACCAGTACTCTAATGAAGATGACAAGTACAAGCAACTTGAAGACCGTCTGAATGCTGTGGAAAACCTAAATATGTCCGGGCTAAATTTTGATGATCTAAGTCTTGTTCCTGGTGTGGTGATTCCTCCCAAATTCAAAGTTCCTACCTTTGCCAAGTATGATGGCATGTCTTGTCCGAAGCTGCATTTGAAGTCCTATGTTGGAAGATCAACCCCCACATGATGAGAAAGTTGTGGATGCATTATTTTCAAGAGGTTTGTAGGAACTCGATTGGGTGGTATTATCGCTAGAAATGACCTATCCGTACTTGGGTGACTTAACGGATGCTTTCTGAGACGGTATGAGTACAATCTTGAATTGACACCCACTCGAATGCAACTACGAGCATGTCCATGGGTCGTGATGAGGAGTTCAAAGTATGCTAAAATGGAGAGATCTAGCGGTGAGTTCACCACCCTTGTCCATAGGGAGTTGGTTGATATGTTTATGGAACAACAGGGCCGTTCTTCAATCATCGATTGGAAACTCTTGATAGGTTCATAGGGCGTGTTAATGACGGTACATTGAGCTGGTATCAAGAGTGGAAAGATTCATGTGAGACATCTTCAAATCTAAGAGATCTTTTGGTGGTAAGAAAGAAACTAATTGTGTATGGTCGGAAAAGCGAGCCAAGACCGTGTGCTCAATCTGTGGGGCCGTTGTGATCTCCAATCCGCATCGGTACAACCTCGGCGAGACAACAGCGTGGTCGAGCCCGCGAAGACATTACAAAGATCAACATGCCATTGTCATGAAGCCTTGCAACACATGTTGAAAGCGGTGATTACTTGAGGATCCTCCTCGGTGTCAACACTTCCTCTCAGAATACAATCTAATGCTAAGTGTGCTTACCACTCCAATAGCCAGGGCACGACAACGACAGCTGTTGGGCTCTGAAGAACAAGATTCAAGATATGATTGAAGATAAGCAGTTGAGTTTGATCCTCTGTTGAGACTCGAGCGTGATCAACGCGCCTATGCCTAACCATGACAAAATTTCCAATGTTGTTGGAGGATACTTATGTTTTAAACATAGATGACTTGACCATTCCTCGATGGTATTAAGAAGAATTTCTTTAGCCGGTGTCAATCGGATGCCCAAAAAGCCGTTGGTGCCCATACACGATGGTTGTGCTTGGTTGAGAAGGCGTGTCGATGCATGATGGATAGTGAGATACTATTCACGAAACCACACGTGGCGAGTACGTGTGAAGACATGTCTAAGAAACTAAAGATCAAGATGTAGATGGCTGTACCATACGCATGGGATACCTTGGGCGGAAGTGGAAAGTTTGATTATGGTGAAGTACAACATTCACGAGCTACAAGATTCCTATTGAAGATGTTAAGGTAACCGGATGGGGTGTGATTTCCCAGAAGACTATCTTGATGTTAACACAATAAGGTTTCCTCTGCGATCTTGTGCCTAGAGTGGCACCTCTCATCATTACTTCTCGGACAGTTCCATATTCCTCGACAAAGCTATCCCTTGGAATTATGGGTGATGTTTACTATCATGGCGTCAAGCAAGACCCTCGACCATTGAAGATCTTACAGTTGATCTACCATTCCGACATTGACAACATCACGGATCAAGTAAGGTGACGAGAAAGAAAGGTATTCTCTCAATATCTCCTCTAAAAGACACTGCGACTCCGGCTCGCATTCCAACTATTCAATCCATTCCCCAAGCTAGAGGAAAGAACGGTGACTCATCCTGCTCGGACGAAGTACCAAAGGAAGTTCTTGAAGACACCTCAAACAAAATGGAGAAATTATGAAGATCATCAGAAGAGTGACTACAATGTTGTGGAGCAGTTGGGACGAGACTCCGTCAAGATCTCCATGCTTGCTCTGCTCTTGTGCTCGAGGCTCATGCTAAAGCCTTGGTAAAGTTTACGAAGAATGCTCATGTACCGAGACACTACTCTTGACCAGTTTGAAGTTTGTATTGCTAGTCGCTGCAACAACGGCCTAGGCTTCTCGATCTTGATTTAACTCCTGCCGGAATGAAACACAACAAAGCCTTGCACATCTACATCAAATGCAAGGCGTTACATTATCTCTGTTTTGGTGGATCTGGTTACGCTCTGAATATCCTACCGGCGCTTTTGATCGACTTGATGTTGAAGGTTGGTTACGAAACCCGGTGACATTGTGAGCTTTTGATGGTTCTAAGCGAGCAGTGTTGAGAGCTCACTGCACTGTTAAAGTCGGTTCCCGGACTTTTGATTCCACTTTTGTCATGGACATCGTCCAACTTACTCTTGCTTACTTGGGCCCTTGGATACATGGGGCAGGCGTTGTTACCTCTACGGTACAGAGTACGGTGAAGGGAAGGTTGTTCAGATGTGGTGAAGAAGAATACATGGTCGATTCATTACGATATCTCGAGGTGGAAGAGAATTCTTGAGACTCCTGTCAAGCTTTTGAAACAATCCCGGTCATGCATTGACTCTCCTGTCACTCCCAAGTTGCTAAAGTTCCGCCTAGGATGGCCTCATTGAAGGATGCTCAAGCAGTTGAAGAAGGAGGTAGTACTATTTGGGGTCAGCTCCACGTCTTCCTTTCAAACGACAAAGCTGGTTTAGGCTTCACCATCAAGGGTTAGAAGATGATACCGCGAGCGTGCGGCCAACTTCCTTTCCACATTAGCAGTGGAATCCATGCTATAGAAGACAACGCAAGCGACTTCGACATCAGCAGTGGATCTTCCCAACTCGACAGGACTCAACAATTGGAAGGCGAAGGCGTCATACCAATCTCCTTTAGGCGGGAGTAATTGCTCTTGTTTTGTTTTGCTTTTCGTATTTTCTATGTTTTGAACAATAAACTCTAAAGCCTAGTGCCTTGGGGGCATCGGGCTCGTTTGTGAGGGTTATTATCATCATTTGCATATTTTCATTCAATAAAATCGTTGGACTTTTGCATTCAATTGTTGTTTGTTTTCTTTTACTTTATCACCCCTTCAAAAGCTATGTGTTTCTTACACACACGTGATACCTGTAGAATCACTCCGAATCTCATTGATATGACTATGCTATTGCTAAATATGACTTGATAATCCGATCTACCAAGCCGAATACAAAGTGAGGAAGATTGTGAAGTGCCGGAGAACTTGGGGCGCTGACAAGAAGGCGAGTTATACAACCACACGAAGAGTCGGTTGAGGTTGTGAATTTGGAGTCTTGCGAAGGCAGAAAAGAGATCAAGATAGGGCGGGTCTTGAGCAGTGTTAAAGAAGGTTGGTTCGGATGCTACGAGACTATATTAAGGTTTTGCTTGGTCATACGAAGACATGCGGGTTTAGACATTGATATTGTGGTACACGATTGCCGACAAAGAGGTTTTCTCGATGAAAGCAGAAGGTTAAATCGCATGCGTCACGAGATGTCGAGAGAAAATCAAAGCGAAGTTAAAGCAGTTCAGCGCGGTTTCTAGCTGTTACTTCTTATCCAGATGGGTTGCAAATGTGGTACCGTACCTAAAAGGATGGCAAGTGCGAATGTGTGTGGATTCTGATTTGAACAAAGCAAGTCCGAAAGACGATTTTCCACTTCCTCATATTGATGTTACGGTTGAAAACACCGCTCGACATAAGTTTTCTCCTTCATGGATGGTTTCTCCGGTTCAATCGGATCAAAATGGCTCGGAAGACATGGAAGACTACTTCGTTACGATGGGGCACTTTCGCTACAAGGTTATGCCGTTCGGGCTGAAAGCGGCGCCACTTATCGGTATGCTATGGTGGCGTTATTTCATGACATGATTCATCACGAGATAGAGGTCTCGTCGGCGACATGATAGCTCGATCACGGTGAAGAAGAACATCTTGATCATCTGGAAACTATTTGATAGATTGAAGAGTGTTGAGACTTAATCCCAACAAGTGCACCTTTGGAGTCAGATCGGAAAACTCCTAGGGTTTGTTGTCGATGGTAAAGGTATTGAAGTTGACCCGCCAGGTAAAGCTATTCAAGAGATGCGACTCCCGCGAGAAGGAAGTCGGAGGTTTCTTGGGCGATTGAATTACATTGCGATTCATTGCACCTAGCGCTACTTGTGACCAATCTTCAAGTTACTAAAGAAAGATCAAGTGGTATAATGGGCAGCGATTGCGGATCACTTTTGACAAAATCAAAGTACCTCGAATCCTCCTATCCACGATGCCGCCGCGAAGGAAGACCTCTTATCATGTACTTGGCGTGTTAGAAAATTCAATGGGGTGTGTGTTGGGGCAACATGACAAGTGCAGTCGAAAAGAGTATGCAATATACTACCTTAGCAAAAGTTTACCGACTGAAACAAGATACTCACATTTCGAGAAAACTTGCGTACGCTTTGGCTTGAATTTCGCCACTAAGACAGTATATGTTGACCACACTACCTTGTTGATCTCAAGATGGATCCGATAAAATACATATTTGACAAACCAGCTCTCTCGGAAGAATAGCAAGATGGAAAATGATCTTGACCGAATCGACATCGATACACTTCTCGAGAAAGCCATCAAAGGAAGTGTAGTAGCGATTATTTGGCTTACAAGCCGTGATGACTATCGGTCTATGCGATTCAATTTCGAGATGAAGATGTTTTACTAGTTATAGATTGCGAAGAACCGAGGCCCGAAGAAGGACTGAACAAGGATCCCGATGGACCATGGTCTTTGATGGAGCCTCAAGCGCTTGGCAATGGCATTGGCGCCATCATTACATCTCTACGGCGGACCTCCTTTCTGGCTTATGTTTGATTGCACTACAACATGGCGAATCTGACGTGCATCATGGGTATCAAAGTGCTATTGACTTAAGAATCAAATTCTTACAAGTGCATGGAGACTCGGCTTTGGTGATCGGTCGATTAAGGCGAGTGGGATCTGAAGCATCCGAATCTCATTCCATATCGAGGCATGTTTTGAGTTTGATCCCTACTTGAAGAAATCACCTTCATCATATTCCACGAGAGAGAATCGGTTGGCGGGCGCATTGGCTACTATGTCGTCTATGTTCAAGGTCGAGATGGGACAACGAGGCTCCCGGATCATCATTGAAACTTTGGCGAACCGACATATTGTTGTGAGCTTGATAAGAAGAAACCTTGGTACTATGGCGTGAAGAGGTATCTTGAGATTCGAGAATATCCAGCGAGGCATCATCAATGAAGTTTTTGAGAAGATTTTCATCCAAATTCTTCCTCAACAACGGCATCTTATACAAACGCAATCACGATTTGTGCTTACTCCGTATGAATAGGAAAGCAATGGAACATATTATGGAAGAGTTACAGGCATTTGGTACCCACTCTAGTGGACACACCATGGCTAAGAAGATTTTGAGAGCAGGTTACTCTTGGTCCACCATGGGCGATTGTCACCTATGCTCGATCTTGTCACAAATGCAGTTCGCCGACAAAGTGAGCGTGCCTCCGATACCTTTGAATGTTCTAACAGCTCCTTTTGCAATGTGGGGCATTGACATGATTGGAGAAACCAAGCTGACTTCCAATGGACATCGTTTCATCCTTGTGCAATTAACTACTTCACCAAGTGGGTGGCGACCTCGTTGCATCATTACCAAGAATGTTGTGGCTCGATTCATCAAACATAATCTTATCATCGGTATGGCACTCTGAAAGGATTATCACGGATAATGGCTCTAACCTCAACAACAAGGTGATCACCGAACTCTTACCTGATTCAAGATCAAACATCACAATTCTTCTCCAGTATCGGCCCAAGATGAATGGCGCGATGGAAGCCGCCAACAAGAACATCAAGAAGATCATCGAGAAGATGACAATGACTTACAAGGATTGGCATGAGATGTTACCATTTTCTCTTCATGGTTATCTTTTTCTGATGCAGACATCAGAGGGGCAACCCCTTCTCCCTTGTGCGGTATGGGCAGTTCTACCCATCGAGTTGGATACCCTCGACGAGTCTTCTGGGGCCGAGAGTTAGGCAAAGGCGATTGGATCGACTGCCTTGACGGATCAACGATTGATGAGAAGCGACTCGCATCCATCTGCCATGGGCGGATCTATCGAGCGAATGATCGAGCATTTAACAAAGGTCAAGCAAGGTCTACCAAGTTGGTGATTTAGTAGTCAGCGCATCATTCTTCCACAAGGTGATCCGAGGCAAATGGACTCCCACCTGAGGGACCATTTGTAGTCAAAACGATATTTTCGGTAGACTATGATACTTAGCACCATGGATGGTGAAGACTTCCACCACAGCGAGCGAGACATAGTCAAAAAATACTACGCATAAAGAGACCCGCTGGGTCGAATGACCTAGGCAAAGAAGGGCATCTGGCGAACCAAAGGGTTGGGAAAAGTTAAGGATATATACAAAACATGTACACGGCAAGTCGAAACACGAAAAGGCGGCTTGGGCAAAAGGGTATCCGTGGGCGAAAACCAGAAAGGCGGTCTAGGCAAAGTTAGGGATTTAAGCATACGACTATGTCTCGTCAAATCACCTATCTACTTCGAGAATACTATTCGAGATTCAAATGGAAAAATCAATCCACTCACTTTCTTGTGACAGGAGATGAGATAGTTGAAATATATGAGTACTAGCATAGTTGGAACTTAACGAGATTGTTTCCGCATAGCTTTTACTTTTCTTGTGTACAAAGCTGGCAGCCGCCATACATTTCAAATAAATACAAATTTCTTTCTCTTTACAATTTTCACTATTGTTGTTTGCATAAAGTCTAACGTTTGCTTTGAATGATTATATGCATCTGACAATAAAAATCTATTCACAAACATGCGAAAAGTGAACATGCAAAAGTAATCACTACAGGCTCTAGGAGTTGAGATGACGACGAAAGTCATCAATACATTCCCCCACAGAGATGTCGCTCATCACAAAATTTCCCCAACGGAGTATGCATTTTCCTCCACTAGTCCCGGCATTCCAGGATTCATCATGTTAGTCCCCGAGCAGTGATTCCACTCAACTAAACCGGATTCCACCACTCTTAGAGCAATAACATTGCATCCTCAGCCGAGGTATTTATCCCCAGCAAAGTATCTCTCAACAATTCCCCCTTTCCCCAGTAGCAGCAGTATCCAGACCTGAAATTTGGTCAGATAGTGCACCGGAGGAAACCTACATCTTTTGTTCCCCAGCCAGAGATTTCAACGGGCTCCAGATCCTTCTAACCCGCTCTCCCAACAACTTTTCAAATACTCTCCAATAGGATTTATGCGCAAGATCCCCAGTAGAGTACCTCCTAATTTCTCCCCAGCAGGGCCTGTGCACAAGATCCTTGGCAGCACGTCTCTCGATCTCTACCATCCTCAACAGTATCTAGGCTTAAGACTTGGTCAGATAGTGCACCGGAGGAATCAAGGATATCTTTCTTCTTCGGGTTGTCATCCACTTCATTCCCAAACAGAAGTCGGAAATCTCCAAGTAGAACATCCACATCTTCTTCAAGATGGATATGTTTTGAAATACCACAACATCTATCATTCATACATTATTCATAAAAGTCATGATTTGTGCATACGTCATTCATAAACATCGTCATGCATCATACTTTGCATAAGACTAACAATATTCTATCAAAGTTTCTCTTATTTTTTCCAAAGCAGGTGAAAATCACTTCTAAAACAAACAGGTCCAGGATTAATGCCCGAAGCCAGACGGGAAAACTATCTGAACGAATGCCCTAGTTGTCCTCCGACAACTGGTCCAGGATTTATGCCCGAAGCCAGACGGGAAAACTATCTGAACAACCGCCCTAGTTATCCTCCGACAACTGGTCCAAGATTAATGCCCGAAGCCAGACGGGAAAACTATCTGAACGACCACCCTAGTTGTCCTCCGACAACAGATCCAGGATTAATACCCAAAGCCAGACGGGAGAACTATCCGAATAATCATAACTTATCCTCCGATAACAGGCATTGGATCAATACCCGAATCACAACAGAGAAGTTGTCCATATTTTTCCAACTACTATCCCCTCAGAGTAATCAGCATGAAGATGTATTCTGACTTTCTCTTATTATCAATAGCAACTACAGAGTCTAGCGTACGACTCAGTTGCCCTGGATGGCATCTTAAGCCCATCTTCGACTACTTGTCAACATTTCTCCACTTTCGGAATGCTGCATATTTGGTTAAAAAACCAATACAAACCAATAACTTCATTCAAAGATGAGCACGAAGTCTAACGTACGACTCCATCCGGATGGCATCTTAAGCCCATCTCCATGCTCCTTTCATTCCCAGAAACGTCTACAGAGCCTAGCGTACGGCTTACTCTCCAGCATCGATCTTTCCAGATGGCATCTTAAGCCCATCTTCGTCGGTTCTCCTATCCAGACAACAATCTCGATTCTAGCGTATGACTCATTCCCCAGCTTCTCCAAATGGCATCTGTATGCCCATTCCCGTGTCATCACCAGCAACGAGTGCAAATTTTCAGGTGTACTCGAGTGTTCAATCATCTTCTACCTCCAGGTCACGAAAGGCGAACATGCCAATCTAACCCTTCCAGTACAAGAGGATTGAACAGGGGCAGCTGTCATACCCCAAAATTTTCCCTCTTACTTCTTAAGACATTTCATACATCCATGCTCAAGGATTCCTCAAGGGTTGATCAGACAAACCCTCTCCTAGACAATCAACCCAAACTAGGGTTTGGAAATTATCAGATCCAGATGAACTTCCAACCTCTCCCATGGTCACCATGCCTCCTCATATGCTTCAAAGATTCTCCATGTCAAGTTTCAAACCTTACAAGTCAAGTTTCCTCAGACAATTGCTCAGATGGTTGAAAATCAATTATATTGGACAAAAAGTCAACTGTGGTCAACATACAGTCAAACTTCATGATTTTTGGTCAACATCCTCATTTTGAAGTTACATTCATCATTTGATCAAGGGTTGATCATGATTCATCAAGAAAATTCAAGATTTGCTCAAAAGTCCAACTTTCCAAATTAGGGTTTCTCAGTAAAAAGTCAACCAAATTTTGACTGAGAATAACTTCTTCATAATTTCTCAGAAATTTTTCCACCACCTCTTGTTTTGAAGGAAATTCAATTCTCTAATACTTCATGTCTCACAAGAATGTTCAAAAAATGCTTCATTTGGAAGGTATGGATCAAAACATTACAGGTCCTTTTCAAAGTCAACAAAAAGTCAACTTTTTGTTTTGAATATTTATTGAGCATGGAAAATCCAATTTAGATGAAACCAAAGAGGTTGACTAGAGGACACTTAGAGATTTCTAAAAAGTCCAAGAACACTCAAAAATGTGGAAAATTGTGCAAAATACACATTGTACAAGTTGGGCATTTTTGAACAATTGCACAAAAGGAGATATGTGTCAAAATCCAATTTTTTCCAAATGGGCCTATAATTTTATGATCCAAACTTGATCATAATATTATTTGTGACCTATTGATGCCTTGCCATGACAATTTTCTATTTTATTGATTTATTTTTAAATTTAAAACCATTTAATTCAAAATTAAATTATATAAAATATGAAAATAAGATATTTTTCCAAAAGAATTTATTGCACATTCAAATTTTTTATTTGAAAAGAATTTATTGCACATTCAAGATCCAATATTTTTTCACTCTCTTTGCCCTCTCAATTCACTCTATAAATACTCAGTCTATTGCACATCAAAGAACACGAAACCCTAGCCCCATACACAACCCTTATTTTGCCAAAATTTTTCTCAAAGTTGTAAAATTTGAATTTTACTTTGCAGCCACTTTCAGCCTCTTTCAACCATCCAAACGTGTTCCTGAGGTAATGTAGAGTGAGTATACATCATTGCCAATGATCAAAACAGCCTGAATCGATGCATACATGTTCATACATATTCGAAACTTTCTTGAAATTGCATTTTTATTATCTGCTTGTTTTAATCGATTCTAATGATTTTGTTGTGTTCATGAGACTCCATGTGATTGATCTGGGCAATTGTTAGCAAGCTTGAACGTCAGAATCGCTTAATGCCATGTTTAGGGTTTTCGAATTGTGGAGCTTCGAACTGAATGATAGAGGCATTTTCAATCGAAACTAACACCACCATTGAATCCGGAATGCTCGATATAGGGGGGTAGGGCACCTTAGAACTTTTTATTTCGCGTATTTTTCCAGTTTCGATTTCAGGTTGGCCGGAGAAGACGACCGGAGCTAGGGCTCCGGCTTCGTTGACTAGTGAAGACCAGTGGGAAGCTGGCGTGGTGCGATGGCTCTCTCTGATTCGCTCTCTCGTTCAAACTGGGGTCCACGCGTGCTGACTCGTTTTCAAACATTCCCAGGACACGTAATCATTCAAAAACAATTGATTTTGGATTCTTTGACACAAAGTGCAAGCTGGCCCAGTGGTTAAGGCGTTGGCTGTGGAAGATTCCCTCAATGGTCATGAGTTCAATCCCTGCCAGGACTATTCTCTTTTTTTCTTTTGCAAAATTTCATATTTTTTCTATTTTCCTATTCTATTTTCTTTTAATATTTTCATCCATTTTAATTTATCTTTCATAATTTTTATCATGCATTTAAAAAATACCAAAAATATTTATTTTTTGCATACACATCAGAAAAATGTTCATTTAATTTTTAAATTTAAAAATATTATTTTTGCATGCATATTTTATTTAATTTCTATTTTATCATTTAAATCACTTTTAATTGATTTTTAATTATTAAATTAAATCCAAAAAATCCCAAAAAATTATTTTAGCATATTAATGTTATTTCTAGCATGAACACTTTTTCTCATTTAAAAATTATTATTTTTACTAACATTTTCATCTTATTCGATTTCCTCGTATTTCCCGATTTCTCATCTTTTCACAGGTTATACCGTTTCGGACAATTTTTATCGCTTTTCTTTTTCAATTATGTAATTGCCTATGGGATGTAATAGTTTAATTAGGACTTTTATTTTCCGCACTTTTAATTATGTATCTGCCCCAAAGCCATGTAAGAGCGTAGGACTTTATCTTTCCGCACTTTACTTTCCGCAATTTAATTTCTGAACCCTATAAACTGCTAGTAATTAGGCGTGTATGGCAAGACTAAAATTGAATATAGCTCACTCTAATTTTCAAGATAAAATACCTGAAGTCGACACACTCTTTCACACATGCACCCCTTAGGGTAATTCTCTCTCGTTGCCTTCTGAATACAAATGGTCATGTCCCTCGAGCGTAGAGGTATTCTAGCACCGTTGCCTTCAAAACAAATCATCATAGTCCCTTGATACAAGATCATAGACCCAAGATGTAGCCTCCGAATACATGATCTTGACCCTCGATTTTCGCCTCTGAAAATGATGATAGTCCCTTGAATGTGCTAGGATACTTCCTACAAGTTGATTTCTCGACCATCCGATGTCCCTTGAATGTCCGCTTACATCCAGAATATGGTTACCTACCAACTAATGGTATGGATAGCACTATTCTAAAGGAAAGTAAAACAACACGCGACCAATTCTTAGTAGGTAATAAGACTTTTAGTTGCTTGCTCTACCAAATACTTTTGCACCTCACACTTTTGTCAAAGTTCAAACTCTTTTCAAAGCGAAACATTTAGAACACTTTGTATACATTCCTACATGAATCATTACAAAGTCAAAGCGAAATTCCTTTTTAAAACATTTTTGTCAAACATACAGAAAGCACAATTTTAAAGTGATCTAAGAGCAACTAAGAGCCCGTAGATAACTACGGATGGAAAGGGGTGCTAATACCTTCCCTTTTCATAACCTTCTCCCTTACTCGAGAATCTAACGAGGTCTTTTAGTTCTTTTCACCTTCCCTTAATTGGATAAAAGAAAAGTCGGTGGCGACTCTTGCTATCCGCACATTTGCGATACAAAAATCACAAAGTCAGTTCACCGTATTACAGAATGTACCCATTTCGACATCTTGTATCTTATCCATTTACTAACGTCTTAATTTCTTTTGTATGATCGAAAGCTCGGTAGTTATTTGCTCCTCACGATATCCAAAGGTCCAAGCGGGACAAAGAATCGAACCTAGTGGGGGCATTGAGGTAACATTTCATCATTTTACATTGCTTCGATAAAATATTAAAATGCCTCTTACGAACCCATCTTTATTTACGACCCTCACGATGCTCAATCTCCTCATCCCAAAAATCCAAAAGCCTCGAAAAGGCACAGATAGGCTGAAAGAAAGATAAAATCAAAAAAAAAGCCCCGGCGAAGGTTCAAGAATGAAGGTCGGTGAGGAAATAAATGACAGTCGATGATACGCTAATCACCGGCGGTAAAGTGCTCTTGACTACTTGTCATGACGCTGCCCTACTTTCACATGTTGGTTATAATATTGTAATAAATCGACCATTGTTACTCGGACCCTTTGGCTCGAGATGTCAACAAGGAAACACCAGAAGAGATTGCTACTTCTCGTGCTGGAGCTAATGAAACACGCATTTCTTCACCACCACCACAGGTATTTCTTACACCCCTTAGAGTGTCTTTTAACTTGTAAAGTTATACCTTTATGATGTGATGTTCATTACCTCCTCAGGTCGAAGCTTCTGAGCCACAACACAGTGTGCCAGAATACACTCCCCTCTCAGAAGTTTCTTCCCCTAAACAACAACCAACTCCCCATTGTCATACCCCAAAATTTTCCCTCCTACTTCTCAAGACATTTTCATACATCTATGCTCAAGGGTTCCTCAAGGGTTGATTAGACAAACCCTCTCCTAGACAATCAACCCAAACTAGGGTTTGGCAATTCTCAGATCAAGATTGACTTCCAACATCTCCAATGGTCATCATGCCTCCTCATATGCTTCAAAGATCCCCCATGTCAAGTTTCAAGCCTCACAAGTCAAGTTTCCTCAGACAATTGCTCAGATGGTTGAAAATCAGTTGTATTGGACAAAAAGTCAACTGAGGTCAACATCTGATCAAATTTCTGATTTTGGTCAACATCCTCATTTTAAGTCACATTCATCATTTGATCAAGGGTTGATCATGATTCATCAAGAAAACTCAAGATTTGCTCAAAGTCAAACTTTCCAAATTAGGGTTTTCAATGAAAAGTCAATGAACTTTGGTGAGCATAACTTCTTCATACTTTCTCAAAATTTTCCACCACCTCTCATTTTGAAGGAAATTAAATTCTCTACAACTTCATGTCTCACAAGAATGTTCAAAAATGCTTCATTTGGAAGGTATGGATCAAAACATTAGGTCCTTTTCAAAGTCAACAAAAGTCAACTTTTGTAATGAAGTTTATTGAGCATGGAAACTCAATTGAGATGAAACCAAAGAGGTTGTTTAGAGTACACCTAGATATTTCTAAAAAGTCCAAGAACACTCAAAAATGTGGAAAATTGATCAAAATACACCTTGTGCAAGTTGGGCATTTTGGACAATTGCACAGAAGAGATATTGTCAAAATCAATTTTTTCCAAATGGGCCTATAATTTTATGATCCAAACTTGATCATAATATCATTTGTGACCCATTGATGCCTTGCCACGACCATATTCTATTTTTTTGATTTATTTTTGAATTTAAAAGCATTTAATTCAAATTTAAATTATATAAAATATGAAAACAAGGTATATTTTCAAATGGATTGGATTTTTATCAAACTTGAGGTCCAAGATAGCCCACACAACTTGTCAATTTCGTGCTAGCTCTCACATGGAAGGAAAAATCAAATTTTCAAAAGATTTGATTTGAAAGAGAAATTTTTTTGCATTCAAGAGGAGATCTTTTTTCATTCTTTTTACTCTCAATCCTCACTCTATAAATACTGATCACATTGCACAAGACCAAGGACAAAAACCCTAGCCCATACAAGCAACCCTTATTTTCAAAAAAATTTCTCAAAGTTGTGAAAATCGTGTTTCATTCTCCAGCCGTTTTCAATCTAATTTGAGCACACCATTGTGTTCCTGAGGTAATTTGGAGTAAGTATACATCATTGCCCATGGTTGAAACAGCCTGAATCGAGCCATACATGATCATACATACTCATACTTTTCTTGAATTTGCATTTTTATTATCTGTGTGTTTTAATCGAAACTAACAGTTCCATTTTGTTCATGAGATGCCATAGGTAAGATCTGGATCATCGTTTTGAAGTTTGAACGTCTAAAATACGATTTGCCATACTTAGGGTTTTTTAGAACTGCTAGCTTCGAAACCCTACTTGCAGGTCGATTCAAGGAAAACGAGTATCACCATTGGATTCGCAGACCCCGATTTAGGGGGGGTAGCCTTAACCTTAGCCTTTGATTTCCATTATTTCGCAGGTTTGATGTTTGAACTCACCGGAGAAGACGACCGGAGCTAGGGCTCCGGGGTCGCTGACCGGTTTACTCCGGTTGACTACAAGTGTGGCGAAAAGAAGCATCCTGATTCGTCCATCCATTCAACTTGGACCCCACGCGGCTGACTGTGCATTGAAATCAGAAATCCTGACACGTATTCGCTTATAATGCAATATTTCTATTTTCCAAACACAAAACCAAGACAGCTCAGTTGGCAACGTGGTGCTTGATATCTGCAGAAGGCGTGAGTTCGAACCTAGGCAAGACCATCCTTTTTTTACTCTTTGAAAAACTAACTTATTTTCTTATTTTCTTTAAATATTTTCATCTAATTTAATTTATCTTCAATATTTTTTATCATGCATCTAAAAAACTCCAAAAATATTTCTTTTTTGCATTATTATCAGAAAAATACTCATTTAATTTTTAATATTAAAATTATTATTTTTGCATGCATATTTTATTTAATTTCTAATTAATCGTTAATTTGACTTTTAATTATTTTTAAATTATCAAATCGATCCCGAAAATCATCAAAAAATTATCTTATCATATTAATGTCATTACTAACATAAAACCTTTTTCCTCATTCAAAAATCATGTTTTTACTAACATTTTTTCTTCTTATGCAATTTCCTCGAATTTCCGATTATGTATTTGTTCTCAGGTTGTAGCGCTTCAGACTATTTCTCTTGCTTTTCTTTTCCAATTATGTAACTGCCTATGGGATGTAATAGTTTAATTAGGACTTTTACTTTCCGCACTCTTATTATGTAACTTCCCCAAAGCCATGTAATAGCGTAGGACTTTATCTTTCCGCACTTTACATTCATGATTTACTTTTTGCACCCTATAAACTGCTAGTAATTAGGCGTGTATGGCAAGATAAAATTGGACATAGATCACTCGTAATTTCAAGATAAAAATATCTGAATCAACACACTCTTTTCACACATGCACCATTTAGGGTAATTCTCTTTCGTTGCCTTTCGAATAAATGGTCATGTCCCTCGAACGTAGAGGAATTCTAGCACCGTTGCCTTCAAAACAAATCATCATACTCCCTTCGATACAAAGATCATAGACCCACGATGTCGCCTACGAATACATGATCTTGACCCTCGATTGTTGCCTACGAAAAAATGATGATAGTCCCTTCGAATGTGCTAGAATACTTCTGTAATACGGTGAACTGACTTTGTAGGTTTTTGTATCGCAAATGTGCGGATAGCAAGAGTCGCCACCGACTTTACTTTATCAATTAAGGGAAGGTAAAAGTACGAGAAAAAGACCTTCGTTAGATTACGAGAAAGGAGAAGGTTATGAAAAGGAAGGTATTAGCACCCTTTCCATCCGTAGTTATCTCTGGGCTCTTAGTTGCTCTTAGATCACTTTAAAAATTGCTTTCTATGTGTGTGTTTGAAAATGTTTTGAAAAAGGCATTTCGCTTTGACTTTGTAATGATTCATGTAGGAATGTATACAAAGTGTTGGAAATGTTTTGTTTTGAAAAGTTTGAACTTTGACAAAAGTGTGTGGTGTAAAAGTATTTTGATAGATCAAGCAACTAAAGTCTTATTACCTACTCGAATTGGTCGTTTCGTGTTATTTCGTTCCTTTAGAATAGCGCTATCCATACCATTAGTTGGTAGGTAACCTATTCGTTGGATGTAGCGCGACATTCGAAGGGACAGGATGGTCATAGAAGGCAACTTGTAGGAAGTATCCTAGCACATTCGAAGGACTATCATCATTTTCGTGGCGACAATCGAGGTCAAGATCATGTATTCGTGGTGACATGATCTTTGTATCGAAGGGACTATGATGATTTTTTGAAGGCAGCGGTGCTAGGATACCTCGTTCGAGGACATGACCATTTGAATTAAAAGGCAGCGAGAATTACCCTAAAGGGTGTGTGTGAAAAGTGTGTCAATTCGGATATTTAATCTTGGGGTTATGAGTGAGCTATGTCAATTTTATCTAACCATACCGCCTAATTACTAGCGGTTTATAGAATGGAAAGAAAATTGCGGAAATGTAAAATGTGGAAAGATAAAGTCCTCGCTATTACATCGCTTTAGGCGGATATAATCGAGTGCGGAAAATAAAGTCCTAATTAAACTATTACATCCATAGGTAGTCACATAATTGGAAAGAAAATCTTCGGCGGTGTAACTTGTGAACATATACAAAATCGAAATCTGAGAAAATGTATAAGAGGAAAATGTTAGTAAAAATAAGTATTTTAAATGAGAAGCGTTTTTGTTCTGATGTCATTAATATGAAAAATAATTTTTGGGAATTTTGGAGTTGATTTGATAATTTAAAAACAATTAAAAGCCATTTAAATGATTAATTAGCAATTAAATTAAATATGCAAAAATAATAATTTTAATTTTAAAATTAAATAAACATTTTTGATGACTATGCAAAAATAAATATTTTTGGTGTTTTAAATGCATGATAAAAATATTGAAGATAAAATAAAATGCATGGAAAATATTAAAGGAAAATAAGAAAATATGAAGAAAAAAATAGAGTTAGTTTGTAAAGGAAAAAACATTGGTCTTGCAGGGATCGAACTAGAGACAGGAGAGCATCTTCACATGCGCCTTAACCTTGAGCCATTGTGCATTTGGTGTTTGGAAATTACAAACAATGGTTTATAAGCAGCGTGTCAAGAGATTTGAATTCAAACACAATCGGTAGTGTGGACCCAGGTGGAGCGAAAGAGCGAATCGGGGATCTCCATTGCACCAGACCTTGGCCGGTCGAGCTAGTCAACGGCGGACCTAGCTCGGTCGTCTTCTCGATCCTCAAATCTCAACACGAAAAATCGCAAAATAAAAGGCAAGAGGTACCTACCCCCTAAATCGAGACTCTGAGTTCAATGGTGGTGTTGTTTCTCTTGAAAGTGCACTGCAAGCGGTTCGATCGAAACTTGACTCATGAAGCCCTAGCCATGGCAAATCGGTTTCCTACGTTCAAGCTTGCATATAATGGTTCAAACACGATCTAATACGTACCCTGAGTCCAAATAAACACACAACAACCATTAACAATGCATGAGTTTATGAAATCGAAAATCAAAGAAATACCAAATCGGAGCAAGCTTGAGAGCACGATTACGGATGGTTTAACCGAGTAAGAGTTGATTTTGCATGCTGGGATATCAAGGAACACGTTTGGATGGTTGGCTTGCCTTGAAACTGGCGGGATCTTGAAATTCGATTTTCACAACTTTGTGAAAAATTTGAGCAAAGTGAGGGTTGTTGTAAGGGCTAGGGTTTCGTCCTTTGTTCTTGGCAATGTACTAGGTATTTATAGAGTGTAATACTGGAGCAAAAAGAAGGAAAAAAGATTGGGTATTGAATGTGAAATAAATTCCTTTCAAATAAAATCAAATTTTGCAGAAAATTTGATTTTCTCTTCCATATGCAAGCTATCACGAAATGGCAAGTATTGTGGGATATCTTGGACCTCAAGTTTGATAAAAATCCACTCCTTTTGAAAATATATCTTATTTTCATATTTTATATAATTTAATTTTGAATTAAATGGTTTTAAATTTAAAAATAAATCAATAAAATAGAAAATTGTCATGGCAAGGCATCAATAGGTCACAAATAATATTATGATCAATTTTGGATCATAAAATTATAGGCCCATTTGGAAAAAATTGGATTTTGACACATATCTCCTTTTGTGCAATTGTTCAAAAATGCCCAACTTGTACAATGTGTATTTTGCACAATTTTCCACATTTTTGAGTGTTCTTGGACTTTTTAGAAATCTCTAAGTGTCCTCTAGTCAACCTCTTTGGTTTCATCTAAATTGGATTTTCCATGCTCAATAAATATTCAAAACAAAAAGTTGACTTTTTGTTGACTTTGAAAAGGACCTGTAATGTTTTGATCCATACCTTCCAAATGAAGCATTTTTTGAACATTCTTGTGAGACATGAAGTATTAGAGAATTGAATTTCCTTCAAAACAAGAGGTGGTGGAAAAATTTCTGAGAAATTATGAAGAAGTTATTCTCAGTCAAAATTTGGTTGACTTTTTACTGAGAAACCCTAATTTGGAAAGTTGGACTTTTGAGCAAATCTTGAATTTTCTTGATGAATCATGATCAACCCTTGATCAAATGATGAATGTAACTTCAAAATGAGGATGTTGACCAAAAATCATGAAGTTTGACTGTATGTTGACCACAGTTGACTTTTTGTCCAATATAATTGAGTTTCAACCATATAAGCAATTGTCTGAGGAAACTTGACTTGTAAGGCTTGAAACTTGACATGGAGAATCTTTGAAGCATATGAGGAGGCATGATGACCATTGGAGATGTTGGAAGTCCATCTGGATCTGAGAATTGCCAAACCCTAGTTTAGGTTGATTGTCTAGGAGAGGGTTTGTCTGATCAACCCTTAAGGAATCCTTGAGCATGGATGTATGAAATGTCTTGAGAAGTAAGAGGGAAAATTTTGGGGTATGACAGCTTCCCCTGTTCAATCTGCTTATACTGGAAGGGTTAGATCGGCATACTTGCCTTTCGTGACTTGGAGGTAGAAGATGATTGAACACTCAAATACACCTGAAAATTTGCACTCGCTGTTTGATTGATGCGGGAATGGGCTTTTAGATGCCATTTGGAGAAGGTGGAGACTTCGCTGGGGGAATGAGTCGTACGCTAGACCCAAGAACATCGTCTGGATAGGAGGACCGTCAAAGATGGGCTTAAGATGCCATCTGAAAAGATCGATACTGGGGAGTGAGTCGTATGCTAGGCTCTGTAGATGTTTCTGGAAGTGAAAGGAGCATGGAGATGGGCTTAAGATGCCATCCGGAGGGAGTCGTACGTTAGACTTCGTGCTCGTCTTTGAATGAAGTTATTGGTTTGTGTTGGTTTTTAACCAAATATGCAGCATTCGGAAATAGTCGGAGATGGGCTTAAGATGCCATCCAAGGCAACTGAGTCGTACGCCAGACTCTGTAGTTGCTGTTGATAATAAGTGAGTGTCAGAATAATCCTTCGTGTCGATTACTCTGAGAGGATGATAGTTGGTAAAATATGGATAGCTTCCCTGTTGTGCTTCGGGTGTTGATCCAGTGCCTGTTATCGGAGGATAACTTGTGATCGTTCAGATAGTTCTCCCGTCTGGCTTCGGGTATTAATCCTGGATCTGTCGTCGGAGGACAACTAGGGCGGTCGTTCAGATAGTTTTCCCGTCTGGCTTCGGGCATTAATCCTAGACCAGTTGTCGGAGGACAACTAGGGCTGTCGTTCAGATAGTTTTCCCGTCTGGCTTCGGGCAATAATCCTGGACCTGTTTGTTTCAGAAGTGATTTTCACCTGTTTGGAAAAAACAAAAGAAACTTTGATAGAATATTGTCAGTCTTATGCAGATTATGATGCATGACAATGAGCATGAATGATATATGCATAAATTATGACTTTTATGAGTAATGTATGAATGATAGATGCTGTGGTATTTCAAAACATATCCATCTTGAAGAAGATGCGGATGTTCTGCTTAGGGATTCCTGGCTTCTGTTGAAGCGGATGGAAATCTTGAGAAGAAAGATATCCTTGATTCCTCCGGTGCACTATCTGACCAAGTCTTGAGCCTAGATATTGTTGAGGATGGCACAAATCGAGAGATGCGATGTTGAGGATCTTGTACATAGACCCTGCTGGGGAGAAGTCTAGGAGGTACTCTACTGGGGATCTCAAGCATAAATCCTGTTGGAGAGCATTTGATAGTTGCTGGGAGACCGGGTTAGAAGGATCTGGAGCCCGTTGTAATCTCTGGCTGGGGAATAAAAGATGTAGGTTTCCTCTGGTGTACTATCTGACCAAGTTTCAAGTCTGGATATTGCTGCTGCCGGGGAGGTGATGATTGCTGAGAGATATTTTGCTAGGGATATCTCTGCTGGTGATGAATCGTTACTGCCTGGAGACTGACGTATACTCCGCTGGGGAAGGTTTGTTGTGAGTGACACCTCTGTGGGGATCATGCTCTGCGGGGGAATGTTTTGGTGACTTTCGTCGTCATCTCAACTCCTGGAGCCTGTAGTAATTACCCTTGTTCGTTCACTTTTCGCATGTTTGTAAACAGATTTTTATTGTCAAACGCATATAATCATTCAAAGTAAACGTTGGACTTTATGCAAGCAACAATAGCAAAAATTGTAAAGAGAAAGAACTCGTATTTCTTTGAAATGTGGCGTATGGCCAAGTAATTTGTACACAAGAAAGGTAAAAAGCTATGCGGAAACAATCTCGTTAAGTTCCAACTATGTTAGTACTCATATATTTCAACTATCTCATCTCCTTCTTTGTCGATTAGAGCATTGAGTGAATTGATTTTCGCCATTTGAATCTTGAATCTTGGTAGTAGTGCATGATGGGTGATCGGACGAGACATGGTCGTATGCTTAAATCTAACTTTTGCCTTGACCGCCCTTCGGGTTTCGGTCTAGGGATACCCTTTTTGCCCAAGCCTTTTAGGTTTTCGACTTCGGGTGTACATGTTTTGTATATATCCTTAACTTTTCACGAACCCTTTTGGTTCGCGGGATGCCCTTATTTTTCCTAGGTCGATCGACCTAGCGGGTCTCTTTCATGCGTAGTATTTTTGACTATATCTGCGTTCACGAGGTGTGGGAAGTCTTCACCATCCATGGTGCTAAGCATCATAGCTCCGCCGGAAAATCTTGTCTTGACTACAAGCGGTCCCTCATGGGTGGGAGTCCATTTCCCTGGAATCACTTTGTGGAAGAATGATGTGCTTGACTACTAGATCACCGACTTGGTAGACTCGGTGTTGACCTTCTTGTTGAATGCTCTGATCATCCGCTTTTGATAGATATGTCCATGGCAAATGGATGCGAGTCGTTTCTCATCAATCAAATTAATCGGTCAAGGCGATGCGGATCCATCGTCTTCGCCTTTCTGCGTCTGGAGGACTACGGTTGAGGTATCCCGAACCTCGATGGGTAGAACGGCTTCCATACCGTACACAAGAGAGAAGGGGGTTGCCCCTGTTGATGTTCGTACTGTAGTGCGATAACCATGAAGAGAAAATGGTAACATCTCATGCCAATCTTTGTAAGTCATTGTCATCTTCTATATAATCTTCTTAATATTCTTGTTGGCGGCTTCCACTGCGCCATTCATCTTAGACCGATAAGGAGAAGAGTTGTGATGCTTGATCTTGAACTACGTGCAGAGTTCGGTGATCATCTTGTTGTTGAGATTAGAGCCATTATCTGCGATAATCCTTTCAGGAGTGCCATACCGACAGATAAGATCGTGTTTGATGAATCGAGCCACGACATTCCTGGTAACAGATGCGAACGAGGCTGCCTCTACCCACTTGGTGAAATAGTCAATTGCCACAAGGATGAAACGATGTCCGTTGGAAGTTGTGGGCTTGATTTCTCGAATCATGTCAATGCCCATTGCGAAGGCCAAGGCTGTTAGAACATTCAAGGTACTAGAGTGCGTGTACTTTGTTGGCATATATCGGCACTTGTGACAAGATCGAGCATAACGGTGACAATCGACTTCCATAGTGGACCAATAGTAACTTTGTTCTCGAATCTTCTTAGCCATCGTGTGACCCTTTGGTGGGTACCAAATGCACCGTGTAACTCTTCCATGATACGTTCCATTTGTTTCCGGTCTACAGTGAGTAAGCACAAGTCGTGGTTGTGCTTGTATAAGATGTCGTTCTTTGAGGAAGAATTTAGAGCGAATCTCCTTAAGAACTTCTTATCATTGTGGATGCCCTAGGATATTCACGAGTCTTAAGATACCTCTTTACATCGTAGTAGTACCAAGGTTTCTAAATACGTATCAAGCTCATAACAATATCTTTGGTTAGTCAAACTTTTCAATGATGATGCGGGGCCTCGTTGTCCATCTAACCTTGAACATAGGCGACATAGTAGCGGTCGTCATGTTGATTCTCTTCTCGTGGAATATGATTGAAAGTGATCTCTTCATGTAGGGGATCAAACTCGAAACATGCTCTCGTCTGGAATGAGATTCGGATGCTTATCCCTCGCCTTAATCCGGTGATCACTAAAATTGAGTCTCCGTACACTTGTAAGAACTTGATTCTTAAGTCAATAGCAGCTTTGATACCCATGATACACGCTTCGTACTCGACCATGTTGTTAGTGCAACTGAAACATAATCTGGCGGTGAAAGTATGTCCTTTGTGGGGATGTAATGATGGCGCCAATGCCATTGCCAAGTGCGTTTGAGGCTCCATCAAAGACCATAGTCCATCAGAATCCTTATTCAGGTCCTTCATCTGGGCCTGGTTCTTCGCAATCTATAACTAGTAAAACATCTTTATTTGGAAATTCGAATTTCATAGACTAATAGTCATCTACGGCTTGATGAGCCAAATGATCGGCTACTACACTTCCTTTGATCGCTTTTTGAGAAGTGTCTTTGGATGTCATATTCGGTCAAGATCATCGCCATCTTGCTATTCTTAGGAGCTGGTTTCTCAAATATGTATTTTATCGGATCCATCTTGAAATCAACAAGGTAGTGTGAGTCAACATATCTTGTCTTAGTCGTGACAGAAGCCAATGCGCAAGTTTTCTCATTTGTGAGTATCTTATTTCACGATCGGTAAACTTTTGCTAAGGTAGTATATTGCATACTCTTTTCGACCAGACTCGTCATGTTGCCCCACACACCCATTGAGTTCTCTAACTTGTCAGTACATGATAAGAGGTCTTCCTTGACGGGGCGACATTAGGATAGGAGGATTACATGGGTACTCCTTGATTTTGTCAAAAGCGGTCGGCAATCGTCGTTCCATTCCACTACTTGATCTTTCTTAAGTAACTTGAAGATTGGCTCACAAGTAGCGATTAGATGTGCAATGAATCGGCAATGTAGTTCAACGGCCCAAAATCTCGACTTCCTTCTCGGTGCGGGGAGGCATTTCTTGAATAGCTTTAACCTTGGTGGGGTCGACTTCAATACCTTTACCACGACAACAAACCCTAGGAGTTTAGGATCGACTCCAAGGTGCACTTGTTGGGATTAAGTCTCGATCATATTTCTTTAACCTATCAAGCAGTTTACGCAAATGATCAAGATGTTCTTCTTGATCTATGATCGAGCTATCATGTAAATCGGCGTAGACCTCTATCTCGTGATGAATCATGTCATGAAATAACGTCACCATAGCGTGATAAGTGGCGCCCGTTCTTTAGTCGAGCAGCATAACCTTGTGAGAAAATGCCCCTTGTGTAGTAGTCTTCTCCATGTCTTGAGGCCATTTTGATCGATTATGTAGGAGAAACCATCCATGATGGAAAACCTTATCTTTGGCGGTGTTGTCAACGAACATCAATATGAGGAAGTGGGAAATCGTCTTTTGGACTCGCTTTGTTCAGATCTATGTAATTCACACACATTCGTACCTTGCCATCCTTCTTGGGCACAGGCACCACATTAGCAACCCATTGTGGATAAGAAGTAACAGCTAAGAAACCGGCGTTGAAATGCTTCGTAACCCGGCTTTGATTTTCTCGACATCTCGGGGCGCATCAGACATACCTTCACAGGGAGGAAACCTTCTTTTGTCGGCAGTCGGTGTACCACAATATCAATGTCCAAACCCGACATGTCTTCGTATGACCAAGCAAAAACCTCAATATAATCTCGTAACATCCGAATCAATCTTTCTCTGACACTGTTCTCAAGACCCGCTCCTATCTTGATCTCTTTCCTGTCTTCATCAGTACCCAAATTCACAACCTCAAGTTGCTCTTCGTGTGGCTGTATAACTCGTTCTTCTTGTTGTAGCAGTCTGACAAGTTCTCCTGGAACTTCACAATCTTCCTCACCTTCGTCTTCGGCTTGGTAGATCGGATTATCGAAGTCATATTTAGCAATAGCATAGCTGTTATCAACGAGATTTGGAGTGATTCTGCGATGTATCACGTGGGTGTGTGTAAGAAACACATAGCTTTTTGAAGGGGTGATAAAGTAAAAGAAAACAAATAACAATTGAATGCAAAAGTCCAATGATTTTATTGAATGAAAATATGCACATGACAGATAATAACCCTCACAAAGCGAGCCACGATGCCGGGCAAGCACTATGCTTTAGAGTTTATTGTTGAAACATAGAAAATATGAAAAGCAAAACAAAACAAAACAATTACTCTGTCTAAAGGAGATTGGTATAGCGTCTTGATCTTCCAATTGTTGAGTCCATTGTCGGGAGTTGGGAAGATCCAATTCTTGATGTCGAAGTCATTGTCGTCTTCTATAGCATGGATTCCATTACGATGCGAGAAAGGAAGTTGGCGGCACGTTCGCGTATCATCTTATGGCCTCGATGGTGAAGCCTAAACCGGTCTTGTCGATTTGAAAGGAAGATCGGGGCTGTCCCCAAATAGTACTCCTTCTTCAGCTGCTTGAGCATCTTTCGTGAAGCCATTCTAAGCGAACTTGCGTAACCGGGAGTGGCGGGAGAGTCAGCGGGCATGATTAAGGATTGTTTCAAAAGCTTGATAGAGTCTCGAAGAATTCACCCTCAACCTCGAGGTATCGGAGCAGTAGATGGTGACCATATATTCTTCTTCACCACATCTTGTGACAACCTTCCCTTTCACGGGTACTTGACGATGTAGGGATATGACCTTTGCCCATGTATCCAGGCGTCCGGTAGGCAAGAGTAAGTTGGACGGATGTCCATGACAAAAGTGGATTCAAAAGTGGGGAACCGACTTTAGAGGAGAATGAGCTCTCAAGTACTATTCGCTTAGAACCATCAAAGCTCTCAACTATGTCCTTGGGTTTGAAACCAATCCTTCACATCATATCGGTCAAAAGCGGTCTTGAAGGAATATTTAGAGCATAACGGTATCCACCAAAACATGAGATAATGTAGCGCCCTTGCATTCGAGAGATGTGCAAGGCTTTGTTATCTTCTTTCGTGAAGTCAAATCGACATCGAGAAGCCTAGGCCGTTGTTGGCGGCCGGACTAGCAATACAAACTTCAAGCGGTCGTAGTAGTGTCTTGCGATGCGTGAGCATTCTTGAAACTTCCCAAGGCTTTAGCATGAGCCTCGGAGCACAAGAGCAGAGCAAGCATGGAGATTTTGGATGGAGTCTGTCCCAATTGTTCCACAACATTGTAGTCACTCTTCTTGATGATCTTCAGAATTTCCTCCATTTCTCGTTTGGAGGTGTCTTCAGTAACTTCCTTTGGTACTTATTTGGCGGGGATGAGCTCTTGGTTCTTTCCTCTAGCTTGGGAATGGGTGAATATTGGAATGTAATTTGGAGTTGCGATGTCTTTTGGAGGAGATTTACGGAGAATACTCTTCCGGTTCGGGTCACCTTTTTTGATCCGGTGATGTTGTCAATGTCAGGAATGGTGGCTTCAACCGTAAGATCTTCAATGGTCAGAGGGTCTTGCTTGACGCCATGATAGTAAACATAAGCTCCATAATTCCAAGGGATAGCCTTGTCAGAGGAATATGGGACTGGTCTTGGAGAAGTAATGATGAGAGGTGCCACTCTAGGCACAGAATCGGCAGAGGAAATCCTTATAGTGTTAACATTAGCATAGTCTTCTGGGAAATCGTCACCCCATCCGGTTGCCTTTACATCTTCAATAGGAATCTTGTAGCTCTCAGGAACAGTATACTTCACCATGTAATCATACTTTCCACTTGGCTGCCCCAAGGTATCCCACACATTCGGTACAGTTTCATTCACATCTTGATCTTGATTTCTTAGACATGTCTTCACAGGGCTCTCCACGGTGGTTTCGGGAATAGTATTTCACGGTTATCCATCATGCCTGAACCGTCTTCTCGACCAAGCACAACCATCGGTGCGAGATGGGCACCAATGACAATTCTCAGGCATCACGGATTGACAGGCTTGACAAATTCTTCTTAGATCATCGGAGGAATGGTCAAGTCACCTATGTTGAAATAAGTATCCTCCTGTGACATTGGAACTTTTGTCATGGTTAGGCATAGGCGCGTTGATCACATTTGGAGTCTCAGCGGGAGGGTCAAACTCAATGCTTAGCTTCATATCTTGAATCTTGTTCTTGAGCCCAGCAGTTGTCGATGTCGTGCCACAGGCTATTGGAGTGGTAAGCACACTTAGCATTAGGATTGTATCTCGGAGAGGAAGTGTTGACACTCGAGGAGGATCCTTCAATGTCGGCTCTGCTTTCAACATGTGTTGCAAGCCTTGCGACAATGGCATGTTGATCTTAATAAGCTGTCTCGTGGCGTTTCGACTATCGCGTTGTCTTCGAGGTTGTCTGATGTAGAATTAGAGATCACCACTGCCCTCATAGATTGAGCACGATCGGTCTTGGCTCGGCTTTTCTAACCATACACAGCATTAGCTTCTTTCTTACCACCAAAAGATCTCTTCGCAGCATTTGAAGATGACTCTACATGAATCTTCCCATTCTTGATACCAGATTCAATACGCTCTCCTGTCAATATCATTTCGGTGAATCCGGTGAAGAGTTTCAATCGGATGATTAAAGAATGGGCTGTCGGTGTTCCCATAAACATATCAACCAACTCCTATTGGACAAGGGTGGCTGAACTCTGGCTGCTAGATCTCTCCATTTCTGAGCATACTCTTTGAACTTTTCATCACGACCCATAGACATGCTCTGTAGTTGCATGCGAGTGGGTGTTAATTGACATTGTACTCATACTTCACAAAGCATCGCTAAGTCACTCCAAATACGGATCGATCATTCTCTGGTGATAATACCATTCCAATTGAGTTAGGACAAACTCTCTTGAAAATAATGCATCCACAACTTTACATCATCGATGTGGGGTTGATCTTGAACATAGGACTTCAAATGCGACTTGGACAAGACATGCCATCATACTTGGCAAAAGTTGGAACTTTGAACTTGGAGGAATCACCACACGGGGACAAGACTCGGATCATCAAAATTCAACCGACATCTTGAGGTTTTCCACAGCATTGAGACGGTCTTCAAGTTGCTTGTACTTGTCATCTTCATCATCTTGGCTATGATCGTAGTGATCTTCTCATCCTTCTCGGGCTCATGTTGCCTTCTTCATCGCCCTTGACACTTCCCTCATTCTTGACACTTCCTTCTGAAAGCTCTATCCGGCTGACCACTTTAGGACCACCTTTGTAACGTCTGCCCATGTTGAGGACACCAACGACCCTCTTCTTTACATTGATGAGCTTCTTGGATCTTCTTGGCCTTGGACCAAGCTGGTGAACATCTGTTGGGCCAGGTATTACGAACACGGAGATCTTTGTGATCTGTTCAAGAGCCATTTACGCTAAAATAAGTAGCGAGAAAATGAGAAAACCAATCTTCAATGTACCTGTTATGAGATGTTATGCCATGATATGCGATGTTTATGCGAATGCAATGCAATGTTTTCAAGGACCTTAGAGATTTAAATTTGTTAAACAAGCACGAACAAACATTTATTAGTTCTCTTTTTATTCCTTTTCTTTTTAAGTACAAAAGATAGTTCAAAACAATAAAGAAAAGCATAAAAATCCTAAAGCTTTAAGTCTCCCATGGGCGCTTCCTCTTGGTGCCGAGGTAGGCGTTGATGTTCCGCTCCTCGTGAAGTAGCTTTGTCAACTCTAGTACCTTCTTCTCACTTGCATAGCACTGAGCTTCGAATGTATCCCTTTCTTCTTTAAGCTGAATCCAGGATCTCTTCAAGTCTTCAAAATTAGTAGGCATGTCGGGATGGAGAGCGATTATAGGTCGTCACCTATAGCAGGGTTCCATAATTCTTTGGTAGAGCAGTGAATGGCATCATGAGGTTTTGAGCTCGAGCTCGCAACCATTTGAGGTAAGGTTCCCAAGGAATGGAGTTTTGGTGCCCCAAAGTCTTGGTATCAATCTTCTTTACCATGCCCCAGCGTGTATGAACCTTGACGGTAGTTACGGAGATCGTGGTTGTGTCGAACACAATATCTTGGAGAAGCATATCATGTGGACCATCTCTTGAGCAAACCAAAGCGTAGAGCTAGAGAAGGGTTGTAAGTAATACCTCCCTTATACCAAGGAGTGGTACATTAGGGAACTCTCCTGGCTCAATGAATGTGAAGTCCTTTTGAGAGAAAAGACTCCAGCGGATATCCGAATGAGAGAGTGCCATTAGTCTTTGAGACCACTTCAATCTTTGTTCATTCTTCAAAGCGATGGAGGAAGGTGCGAAATAAACCACACAAAGTAGCGGTATACAACATATGAGAGTTCCTTGTCTCTTAGTAATGCAGTGTGGAAGAATGTAGGACATCTCCAAGTAAAGTAGGCAGGGATTACGGGTGAAACAACTTGATGGCGTTCACATCTATGAATTGATCCGAGTTAGGAAATAGAACCAAACCATAGATTAGCAAGGCCACAATGTCTTCAAATGCATGGAAACTCATAACTTTGAGGAATTCTCGGGCTTTCTTAATTAGGAACTTGGAAAGTAAACCCTTAACTCCACTTCTGGTTTCCCAATTGGCTTCAATGTCTGAGCGCTTAAGGTGTAAGGCTGATGCGATGTCTTCGTACCTAGGGACCTTTTCTAGACTGGTGAATGGCATTTGGTCAAGAATAGGTACCCAGTAGCAGAGAACTCTTCAAGGTAGGAACCAGCGATAATCAGGAATGTAAAGCAATGGTGTTTCGGATCAAAGAGCTGGAATAGGACGTGCATCATATCTTCTTCAAAACGGAGATAACCAAATCAAGTAGATAACCATGTCTTTTGAGGCCTGGGCATGATCGGAATTTGAAACCAATTCTTTGGTGAGAAGGTATACCCATGAAGTTGATTCGGATAGTCTTTCTAGAAGCCATAATCCCTATAAAGCGAGCAAAGATAAATCCCTAGGTCCTTGAAATAGTTAGAAATGATATGCAATGCGATGATGTCATGATGTCACATTTAGCACACAAAACAATTCACACAATGAGCCTAGGTTTAAGGCTTGCATGAGGTATAGGTGATTACCCACCAAAAGTTTGAGTTGGTTCATCTGTCCTATAATAATGTAGGGTTCTAGGAATCTCATATCATTGATCTTTCTCGTGGCGTTTATTTCAATCGGACTACCAAGTGGTCGACCGAAAATATCCCAAAGTCGATCTTAATGACGTAGCATCAGTATCGACCAACCTCGGTGCGCACCAAAGTCGGCCATCTCACTACCTTCTAATGGCCAAGATGGGTCAATTAAGGTTCTAAAAGTTTAGTTAGTGCTTGATGACACCAAGCCAAATACTATCCTCGACTTGGGAATGAAGAGTATCGGGACATCCAAAGTGTCACACTAACGTAGCCATCATGTTGACCGTTTGATATCGTCTAGCAGTCATGACGATTATTGCTACTTACCTAAAAAACCGGATCGGTGTAGGATCCCCACAAATATAATACCCAGCAACCCAAAGATAAGCAAGCAAGTCAAGCGACAATAAAGGTGATCTAGAAATCCCTAGGTATTCTCTCTTTAGGGTGTCACCCGGCAGTCGTCGATTACATGTCTGGTGAAGCTGACTTTGTAGGTTTTGTATCGCAAATGTGCGGATAGCAAAGTCGCCACCGACTTTTCTTTTATCAATTAAGGGAAGGTAAAAGTACAGAAAAGACCTTCGTTAGATTCTGAGTAAGGGAGAAGGTTATGAAAAGGGAAGGTATTAGCACCCCTTTCCATCCGTAGTTATCTACTGGCTCTTAGTTGCTCTTAGATCACTTTAAAAATTGCTTTCTGTGTGTGTGTTTGAAAATGTTTTGAAAAAGGCATTTCACTTTGACTTTGTAATGATTCATGTAGGAATGTATACAAAGTGTTCGGAAATGTTTTGTTTTGAAAAGAGTTTGAACTTTGACAAAAGTGGGTGGTGTAAAAAGTATTTTGATAGAGCAAGCAACTAAAAGTCTTATTACCTACTCAGAATTGGTCGTTTTCGTGTTATTTTACGTTCCTTTAGAATAGCGCTATCCATACCATTAGTTGGTAGGTAACCCTATTCGTTGGATGTAAGCAGGACATTCGAAGGGACACCGGATGGTCATAGAAGGCAACTTGTAGGAAGTATCCTAGCACATTCGAAGGGACTATCATCATTTTCGTGGCGACAATCGAGGTCAAGATCATGTATTCGTAGGCGACATCGTGGGTCTATGATCTTTGTATCGAAGGGACTATGATGATTTGTTTTAAAACAGCGGAGCTAGGATACCTCTACGTTCGAGGGACATGACCATTTGAATTCGTAAAGGCAACGAGAGAGAATTACCCTAAGGGGTGCATGTGTGAAAAAGAGTGTGTCAATTCACATATTTAATCTTGGGGTTATGAGTGAGCTATGTCCAATTTTTTTATATTACCATACACGCCTAATTACTAGCAGTTTATAGGGTGCGGAAAGTAAATTGCGGAAATGTAAAGTGCGGAAAGATAAAGTCCTACGCTATTACATGGCTTTGGGGCAGATACATAATCAGTCACGGAAAATAAAGTCCTAATTAAACTATTACATCCAAGCGAAAGAAAAGCAATAAAAATCGTCCGAAACGGTGTAACCTGTGAACAGATACAAAATCGGGAAATACGAGAAAATTGTATAAGAGGAAAATGTTAGTAAAAATAAGTATTTTTAAATGAGAAAATTGTTTTGTGTTAGTGATGACATTAATATGATAAAATAATTTTTTGGGAATTTTTGGAGTTGATTTGATAATTTAAAAACAATTAAAAGCCATTTAAATGATTAATTAGCAATTAAATTAAATATCCATAGAAAAATAATAATTTTAATTTTAAAAATTAAATAAACATTTTTCTGATGACTATGCAAAAACTAAATATTTTTGGTGTTTTTTAAATGCATGATAAAAATATTAGAAGATAAAATAAAATGCATGGAAAATATTAAAGGAAAATAAGAAAATATGAAAAAAAAATAGAGTTAGTTTGTAAAAGGAAAAAAACATTGGTCTTGCCAGGGATCGAACTGGAGACCTTGGAGAGCATCTTCACATGCCAACGCCTTAACCACTGAGCCATTGTGCATTTGGTGTTTGGAAATTACAAACAATGGTTTATAAGCAACGTGTCAAGAGATTTGAATTCAAACACAATCGGTAGTGTGGACCCGGTGGAGCGAAAAGCGAATCGGGTTCTCCATCGCGCCACGCCGACCTTTGCGGTCGAGCAAGTCAGCGATGCGGAGCCTAGCTCCGTCGTCTTCTCGATCACTCAAATCTCAAACACGAAAAATCGCAAAATAAAAAGGCAAGAGGTACCTACCCCCTAAATCGAAATTGCGAGTTCAATGGTGGTGTTGTTTCTCTTGAAAGTGCACTACAAGCAGGTTCGGTCGTCATGAAGCCCTAGCCATGGCAAATCGGTTTTCCTACGTTCAAGCTTGCATATAATGGTTCAAACACGATCTAATACGTACCCTGAGTCCAAATAAACACACAACAACCATTAACAATGCATGAATTTATGAAATCGAAAATCAAAGAAATACCAAATCGGAGCAAGCTTGAGAGCACGATTACGGATGGTTTAACCGAGTAAGAGTTGATTTTGCTTCTTTGGGATATCAAGAACACGTTTGGATGGTTGGCTTGCCTTGAAACTGGCGGGATCTTGAAATTCGATTTTCACAACTTTGTAAAAAATTTGAGCAAAGTGAGGGTTGTTGTAAGGGCTAGGGTTTCGTCCTTTGTTCTTGGCAATGTACTAGGTATTTATAGAGTGTAATACTGGAGCAAAAAGAAGGAAAAAAGATTGGGTATTGAATGTGAAATAAATTCCTTTCAAATAAAATCAAATTTTGGAGAAAATTTGATTTTCTCTTCCATATGCAAGCTATCATGAAATTGGCAAGTATTGTGGGCTATCTTGGACCTCAAGTTTGATAAAAATCCACTCCTTTTGAAAATATATCTTATTTTCATATTTTATATAATTTAATTTTGAATTAAATGGTTTTCAATCCAAAAATAAATCAATAAAATAGAAAGTGGTCATGGCAAGGCATCAATAGGTCACAAATAATATTATGATCAAGTTTGGATCATAAAATTATAGGCCCATTTGGAAAAAATTGGATTTTGACACATATCTCCTTTTGTGCAATTGTTCAAAAATGCCCAACTTGTACAATGTGTATTTTGCACAATTTTCCACATTTTTGAGTGTTCTTGGACTTTTTAGAAATCTCTAAGTGTCCTCTAGTCAACCTCTTTGGTTTCATCTAAATTGGATTTTCCATGCTCAATAAATATTCAAAACAAAAAGTTGACTTTTTGTTGACTTTGAAAAGGACCTGTAATGTTTTGATCCATACCTTCCAAATGAAGCATTTTTTGAACATTCTTGTGAGACATGAAGTATTAGAGAATTGAATTTCCTTCAAAACAAGAGGTGGTGGAAAAATTTCTGAGAAAGTATGAAGAAGTTATGCTCAGTCAAAGTTTGGTTGACTTTTCCTCAAGAAACCCTAATTTGGAAAGTTTGACTTTTGAGCAAATCTTGAGTTTTCTTGATGAATCATGATCAACCCTTGATCAAATGATGAATGTAACTTCAAAATGAGGATGTTGACCAAAAATCACGAAGTTTGACTGTATGTTGACCACAGTTGACTTTTTGTCCAATACAACTGATTTTCAACCATCTGAGCAATTGTCTGAGGAAACTTGACTTGTGAGGCTTGAAACTTGACATGGGGGATCTTTGAAGCATATGAGGAGGCATGATGACCATTGGAGATGTTGGAAGTCCATCTGGATCTGAGAATTGCCAAACCCTAGTTTAGGTTGATTGTCTAGGAGAGTGTTTGTCTGATCAACCCTTGAGGAATCCTTGAGCATGGATGTATGAAATGTCTTGAGAAGTATGAGGGCAAATTTTGGGGTATGACAACTTCCTACAAGTTGCCTTCTATGACCATCCGATGTCCCTTCGAATGTCCCTTCTACATCCAACGGATAGGGTTACCTACCAACTAATGGTATGGATAACACTATTCTGAAGGAAAGTAAAATAACACGAAAACGACCATTCTGAGTAGGTAATAAGACTTTTAGTTGCTTGCTCTATCAAATATTTTTCACATCTCACAATTTTTTGTTAAAGTTCAAACTCTTTTCAAAAACGAAACATTTCCGAACACTTTGAATACATTCCTACATGAATCATTACAAAGTCAAAGCGAAATGCCTTTTCAAAACATTTTTGTCAAACACACAGAAAGCACAATTTTTAAAGTGATCTAAGAGCAACTAAGAGCCCGTAGATAACTACGGATGGAAAGGGGTGCTAATACCTTCCCTTTTCATAACCTTCTCCCTTACTCAAAATCTAACAAAGGTCTTTTCCTGTTCTTTTCACCTTCCCTTAATTGGATAAAAGAAAAGTCAGTGGTGACTCTTGCTATCCGCACATTTGCGATACAAAAAATCTCAAAGTCAGTTCACCATATTACACCCACGCAGCAGCTAGTGAGTTTGTTGAACTCGTCACTTGGGACTCTTACAATGGTTTTGATTCAGTCACCAGTCCTATCAGGCACCACGCTTATTATTCGACCGATTCGACTCTAGTCTTTGATTCCTGCGGGATTGGGGGTTCCTCAAGCTTTGTTGAAACCATTGATTGAAATTCTCTGAGAAGGACAATCTGCTTGGCCCTACGGAGTAAAGGATGTTATCGTCGACATTGTAATCGATGAAGCCGACTTTGTGATTTTGTATCGCAAATGTGCGGATAGCAGTCGCCACCGACTTTTCTTTTATCCATTAAGGGAATGTGAAAAGAACAGGAAAAGACCTTCGTTAGATTCTGAGTAAGGGAGAAGGTTATGAAAAGGGAAGGTATTAGCACCCTTTCCATCCGTAGTTATCTGCGGGCTCTTAGTTGCTCTTAGATCACTTTAAAATTGTGCTTTGTGTGTTTGACAAAATGTTTTGAAAAGGCATTCGCTTTGACTTTGTAATGATTCATGTAGGAATGTATACAAAGTGTTTGGAAATGTTTCATTTTTGAAAAGAGTTTGAACTTTGAAAAAAGTGTGAGGTGTGAAAAGTATTTGGTAGAGCAAGCAACTAAAAGTGTTATTACCTACTCAGAATTGGTCGTTTTTGTGTTGTTTTACTTTCCTTTAGAATAGTGCTATCCATACCATTAGTTGGTAGGTAACCTATTAGATTGGATGTAAGGACATTCGAAGGGACATCGGATGGTCGTAGAAAGCAACTTGTAGGAAGTATCCTAGCACATTCGAAGGGACTATCATCATTTTCGTGGCGACAATCGAGGTCAAGATCATGTATTCGGAGGCGACATCGTGGGTCTATGATCTTTGTATCGAAGGGACTATGATGATTTGTTTTGAAGGCAACGATGCTAGAATACCTCTACGTTCGAGGGACATGACCATTTGTATTCGTAAAGGCAACGAGAGAGAATTACCCTAAGGGGTGCATGTGTGAAAGAGTGTGTCGATTTCAGGTATTTTATCTTGAAAATTAGAGTGAGCTATGTTCAATGTTAGTCTTACCATACACGCCTAATTACTAGCAGTTTATAGGGTGCAGAAATTAAATTGCGGAAAGTAAAGTGCGGAAAGATAAAGTCCTACGCTATTACATGGCTTTGGGGCAGATACATAATTAAAAGTGCGGAAAATAAAGTCCTAATTAAACTATTACATCCCATAGGCAATTACATAATTGAAAAAGAAAAGCGATAAAAATTGTCCGAAACGGTATAACCTGTGAAAAGATGAGAAATCGGGAAATACGAGGAAATCGAATAAGATGAAAATGTTAGTAAAAATAATAATTTTTGAATGAGAAAAAGTGTTCATGCTAGAAATAACATTAATATGCTAAAATAATTTTTTGGGATTTTTTGGAGTTAATTTAATAATTAAAAATCAATTAAAAGTGATTTAAATGCAAAAATAGGAATTAAATAAAATATGCATGCAAAAATAATATTTTTAATTTTAAAAATTAAATAAACATTTTTCTGATGTGTATGCAAAAAATAAATATTTTTGGTATTTTTTAAATGCATGATAAAAATTATGAATGATAAATTAAAATGGATGAAAATATTAAAAGAAAATAGAATAGGAAAATAGAAAAAATATGAAATTTTGCAAAAGGAAAAAAGAATGGTCTGGCGAGTTGAACTCATGACCATTGAGGAATCTTCCACCAACGCCTTAACCAGGGCGGCTTGCCCGTGTCAAAGAATCCAAAATCAATTGTTTTGAATGATTACGTGTCACAGGAATGTTTGCAAGTCGACGCGTGGACCCGGTTTGAGCGAGAGGCGAATCGAGAGAGAGCCATCGCGCCCGACTTCCACGGTCTTCACCGATCAGCAGCAGCTGGAGCCTAGCTCCGTCGTCTTCTCAACACGAAATCGAAACTGGAAAAATCCGCGAAATAAAAAGTTCTAAGGTGCCCTACCCCCCTATATCAAGCATTCCGGATTCAATGGTGGTGTTAGTTTCGATTGAAAATGCCTCTATCATTCAGTTCGAAGCTCCACAATTCGAAAACCCTAAACATGGCATTAAGCGATTCCGACGTTCAAGCTTGCTAACGATTGCCCAGATCAATCACATGGAGTCTCATGAACACAACAAAATCATTAGAATCGATTAAAACAAGCAGATAATAAAAATGCAATTTCAAGAAAGTTTCGAATATGTATGAACATGTATGCATCGATTCAGGCTGTTTTGATCATTGGCAATGATGTATACTCACTCTACATTACCTCAGGAACACGTTTGGATGGTTGAAAGAGGCTGAAAGTGGCTGCAAAGTAAAATTCAAATTTTACAACTTTGAGAAAAATTTTGGCAAAATAAGGGTTGTGTATGGGGCTAGGGTTTCGTGTTCTTTGATGTGCAATAGACTGAGTATTTATAGAGTGAATTGAGAGGGCAAAGAGAGTGAAAAAATATTGGATCTTGAATGTGCAATAAATTCTTTTCAAATAAAAAATTTGAATGTGCAATAAATTCTTTTGGAAAAATATCTTATTTTCATATTTTATATAATTTAATTTTGAATTAAATGGTTTTAAATTTAAAAATAAATCAATAAAATAGAAAATTGTCATGGCAAGGCATCAATAGGTCACAAATAATATTATGATCAATTTTGGATCATAAAATTATAGGCCCATTTGGAAAAAATTGGATTTTGACAAATATCTCCTTTTGTGCAATTGTTCAAAAATGCGCAACTTGTGAATGGTGTATTTTGCTCAATTTTCCACATATTTGAATGTTCTTGGACTTTTTGGAAAGCTCTAAGAGTCCTATAACCAACCTCTTTGGTTTCATCTCAATTTGAGTTTCCATGCTCAATATATCTTCAAAACAAAAAGTTGACTTCTTGTTGACTTTGAAAAGGACCTGTAATGTTTTGATCCATACCTTCCAAATGAAGCATTTTTTGAACATTCTTGTGAGACATGAAGTTGTAGAGAATTGAATTTCCTTCAAAACAAGAGGTGGTGGAAAAATTTCTGAGAAAGTATGAAGAAGTTATGCTCAGTTAAAGTTTGGTTGACTTTTCCTCAAGAAACCCTAATTTGGAAAGTATGACTTTTGAGCAAATCTTGAGTTTTCTTGATGAATCATGATCAACCCTTGATCAAATGATGAATGTAACTTCAAAATGAGGATGTTGACCAAAAATCATGAAGTTTGACTGTATGTTGACCACAGTTGACTTTTTGTCCAATACAACTGATTTTCAACCATCTGAGCAATTGTCTGAGGAAACTTGACTTGTGAGGCTTGAAACTTGACATGGAGAATCTTTGAAGCATATGAGGAGGCATGATGACCATTGGAGATGTTGGAAGTCCATCTGGATCTGAGAATTGCCAAACCCTAGTTTAGGTTGATTGTCTAGGAGAGGGTTTGTCTGATCAACCCTTGAGGAATCCTTGAGCATGGATGTATGAAATGTCTTAAGAAGTAAGAGGGAAAATTTTGGGGTATGACAGCTGCCCCTGTTCAATCCTCTTGTACTGGAAGGGTTAGATTGGCATGTTCGCCTTTCGTGACCTGGAGGTAGAAGATGATTGAACACTCGAGTACACCTGAAAATTTGCACTCGTTGCTGGTGATGACACGGGAATGGGCATACAGATGCCATTTGGAGAAGCTGGGGAATGAGTCATACGCTAGAATCGAGATTGTTGTCTGGATAGGAGAACCGACGAAGATGGGCTTAAGATGCCATCTGGAAAGATCGATGCTGGAGAGTAAGCCGTACGCTAGGCTCTGTAGACGTTTCTGGGAATGAAAGGAGCATGGAGATGGGCTTAAGATGCCATCCGGATGGAGTCGTACGTTAGACTTCGTGCTCATCTTTGAATGAAGTTATTGGTTTGTATTGGTTTTTTAACCAAATATGCAGCATTCCGAAAGTGGAGAAATGTTGACAAGTAGTCGAAGATGGGCTTAAGATGCCATCCAGGGCAACTGAGTCGTACGCTAGACTCTGTAGTTGCTATTGATAATAAGAGAAAGTCAGAATACATCTTCATGCTGATTACTCTGAGGGGATAGTAGTTGGAAAAATATGGACAACTTCTCTGTTGTGATTCGGGTATTGATCCAATGCCTGTTATCGGAGGATAAGTTATGATTATTCGGATAGTTCTCCCGTCTGGCTTTGGGTATTAATCCTGGATCTGTTGTCGGAGGACAACTAGGGTGGTCGTTCAGATAGTTTTCCCGTCTGGCTTCGGGCATTAATCTTGGACCAGTTGTCGGAGGATAACTAGGGCGGTTGTTCAGATAGTTTTCCCGTCTGGCTTCGGGCATAAATCCTGGACCAGTTGTCGGAGGACAACTAGGGCATTCGTTCAGATAGTTTTCCCGTCTGGCTTCGGGCATTAATCCTGGACCTGTTTGTTTTAGAAGTGATTTTCACCTGCTTTGGAAAAAATAAGAGAAACTTTGATAGAATATTGTTAGTCTTATGCAAAGTATGATGCATGATGTTTATGAATGACGTATGCACAAATCATGACTTTTATGAATAATGTATGAATGATAGATGTTGTGGTATTTCAAAACATATCCATCTTGAAGAAGATGTGGATGTTCTACTTGGAGATTTCCGACTTCTGTTTGGGAATGAAGTGGATGACAACCCGAAGAAGAAAGATATCCTTGATTCCTCCGGTGCACTATCTGACCAAGTCTTAAGCCTAGATACTGTTGAGGATGGTAGAGATCGAGAGACGTGCTGCCAAGGATCTTGTGCACAGGCCCTGCTGGGGAGAAATTAGGAGGTACTCTACTGGGGATCTTGCGCATAAATCCTGTTGGAGAGTATTTGAAAAGTTGTTGGGAGACCGGGTTAAAAGGATCTGGAGCCCGTTGAAATCTCTGGCTGGGGAACAAAAGATGTAGGTTTCCTCCGGTGCACTATCTGACCAAATTTCAGGGTCTGGATACTGCTGCTACTGGGGAAAGGGGGAATTGTTGAGAGATACTTTGCTGGGGATAAATACCTCGGCTGAGGATGCAATGTTATTGCTCTAAGAGTGGTGGAATCCGGTTTAGTTGAGTGGAATCACTGCTCGGGGACTAACATGATGAATCCTGGAATGCCGGGACTAGTGGAGGAAAATGCATACTCCGTTGGGGAAATTTTGTGATGAGCGACATCTCTGTGGGGGAATGTATTGATGACTTTCGTCGTCATCTCAACTCCTAGAGCCTGTAGTGATTACTTTTGCATGTTCACTTTTCGCATGTTTGTGAATAGATTTTTATTGTCAGATGCATATAATCATTCAAAGCAAACGTTGGACTTTATGCAAACAACAACAGTGAAAATTGTAAAGAGAAAGAAATTTGTATTTATTTGAAATGTGGCGTATGGCCAAGCAGTTTGTACACAAGAAAAGTAAAAGCTATCGGAAACAATCTCGTTAAGTTCCAACTATGCTAGTACTCATATATTTCAACTATCTCATCTCCTTCTTCGTTAGAAAGTGAGTGGATTGATTTTCGCCATTTGAATCTTGAATCTTGATAGTATGCGGAAGTAGTTAGGTGAGTTGGATGAGACATAGTAAATGCGCTTAAATCCTAAATTTTGCCTAGACCGCCCTTCGAGTTTTAGATCTAGGGATACCCGTTTTTGCCTAAGCCGCCCTTCGGGTTTTCGACTTGCGGGTGTACATGTTTTGTATATATCCTTAACTTTTCCCGAACCCTTTTGGTTCGGGATGCCCTATTTTGCCTAGGTGTGTCGACCTAGCGGGTCTCTTTATCGTAGTATTTTTGACTATATACATGTTCACGGTGTGTGGGAAGTCTTCGCCATCCATGGTGCTAAGTATCATAGCTCCGCGGAAAATCTTGTCTTGACTACAAATGGTCCCTCATGGGTGGGAGTCCATTTGCCCTGGGATCACCTTGTGGAAGAATGATCGCTTGACTACTAGATCACCAACTTGGTAGACTCGGTGCTTGACCTTTTGTTAAATGCTCGATCATTAAACCCGATAGATCGCCATGGCGGATGGATGCGATCGTTTCTCATCAATCAAGTTGATTTGGTCAAAGTGCGGATCGATCGTCTTCACCTAACTCTGCGTCACGGAGGACTTTGGTTGAGGGTATCGAACCTCGATGGGTAGAACTTCTTCCATACCGTACACAGGAGAAGGGGTTGCCCCATTGATGTCCGTCTTGTGGTCGCGATAACCATGAAGAGCAAATGGTAACATCTCATGCCAATCCTTGTAAGTCCTTTGTCATCTTACGTATGATCTTCTTGATGTTCTTGTTGGCGGCTTCCACTGCGCCATTCATCTTGGGCCGATACGGAGAAGAATTGTGATGCTTGATCTTGAACTGCGTGCAGAGTTCGGTGATCACCTTGTTGTTGAGGTTAGAGCCGTTATCTGTGATAATCCTTTCAGGAGTGCCATACCAACAGATAAGATTATGTTTGATGAATCGAGTCACAACATTCTTGGTAACAGATGCGAACGAGGCTGGCTCTACCCACTTGGCGAAGTAGTCAATTGCCACAAGGATGAAACGATGTCCATTGGAAGTTGTGGGCTTGATTTTTCCAATCATGTCAATGCCCCACATTGCAAAAGGCCAAGGAGCTGTTAGAACATTCAAAGGTACTGGAGGCACGTTCACTTTGTCGGCGTAAATCTGGCATTTGTGACAAGATCGAGCATAGCAGTGACAATCAGCTTCCATGGTGGACCAGTAGTAACCCGTTCTCAAAATCTTCTTAGCCATGGTGTGTCCACTGGAGTGGGTACTAAATGCGCCTTCGTGTAACTCTTCCATAATATGTTCATGTTTTCGGTCTACAGTAGATGGCACAAATCGTGATTGCGCTTGTATAAGATGCCGTTGATGAGGAAGAATTTGGATGAAAATCTTCTCAAAAACTTCTTATAATTGACAGATGCCCTTGCGGGATATTCCTGAATCTCAAGATACCTCTTCACGTCATAGTACCAAGGTTTCTCTTCTGTATCAAGCTCACGACAATATGCTGGTTCGTCAAACTTTTCAATGATGATCTGGGGAGCCTCGTTGTCCCATCTGACCTTGAACATAGACGACATAGTAGCCAATGCGTCTGCCAACTAATTCTCTTCTCGTGGAATGTGATTGAAGGTGATTTCTTCGAAGTAGGGGATCAAACTCAAAACATGCCCTCGATATGGAATGAGATTCGGATGCTTCGTATCCCACATATAATCGGTGATCACCAAAGTGAGTCTCCATGCACTTGTAAGAATTTGATTCTTAAGTCAATAGCAGCCTTGATACCCATGATGCACGCTTCGTATTCGGCCATGTTGTTAGTGCAACTGAAACATAAGCTGGCGGTGAAAGGAGTGTGTCCGCCTGTAGGAGATGTAATGATGGCGCCAATGCCATTACCAAGTGCGTTTGAGGCTTCATCAAAGACCATGGTCCATCGGGATCCTTGTTCGAGGTCCTTCTTACGGGCACGGTTCTTCATATCTGTAACTAGTAAAAATCTTCATCTGGAAATTGAGCGCATGGGTGATAGTCATCTACGGCAGTGAGCCAAATGATCGGCTACTACACTTCCTTTGATGGCTTTACGAAGTGTCTTGGATGTCGTATTCGGTCAAGATCATTTCCATCTTGCTATTCTTAGGAGAGTGGTTTCTCAAATATGTATTTTATCGGATCCATCTTGGAGATCAACAAGGTAGTGTGGGCCAACATATCTTGTCTTAGTCGTGACGACCTAAGCCAAGTTTTCTCGGTGTGGTATCTTGTTTCACATCGGTAAAATTTTGCTAAGGTAGTATATTGCATACACTTTTCGACCGGCTCGTCATGTTGCCCCAACACACACCATTGAATTTTCTAACAACATCAGTACATGATAAGAGGTCTTCCTTCGGCGGGTGGCATCATGATAGGAGGATTCTGTAGGTACTCTTTGATTTTGTCAAAAGCGATCTGGCAATCTTCGTTCCATTCTACCACTTGATCTTTCTTTAGTAACTTGAAGATTGGTTCACAAGTAGCAGTTATGTGTGCAATGAATCTGGCAATGTAATTCAATCGGCCCAAGAAACCTCTGACTTCCTTCTCGGTGCGGGGAGCTGGCATCTCTTGAATAACTTTTACCTTGGCGGGGTCAACTTCAATACCTTTACCACTGACAACAAACCCTAGGAGTTTTCCGGATCTGACTCCAAAGGTGCACTTGTTGGGATTGAGTCTCAGTCTGTACCTCTTCAATCTATCAAATAGTTTCCGTACATAATCAAGATGTTCTTCTTCAATCTGTGATCGAGCTATCATGTCGTCGACGTAGACCTCTATCTCGTGATGAATCATGTCATGAAATAACGTCACCATAGCACGCTGATAAGTGGCGCCTGCGTTCTTCGACCGAGCGGCATAACCTTGTGCGAGAAAGTGCCCATGTAACAAAGTTGTCTTCTCCATGTCTTACGGAGCCATTCGATCGATTGTAGGAGAAACCATCCATGAAGGAGAAACCTTATCTTTGGCGGTGTTGTCAACGAACATCAATATGAGGAAGTGGAAAATCGTCTTTCGGACTTGCTTTGTTCGGATCTACGTAATCCACACACATTCGTACCTTGCCATCCTTTTTAGTGCGGGTACCACATTTACAACCACATGGATAAGTAATGTGACTAGAAAATCGGTTGAGCTTTCATAACTTGACTTTGATTTTCTATGACATCTCGAGGGCGTCGATGAATCTTCATTTCACTAGGAGAAAACCCTCTTTTCGGCAATTGGTGTACCACAATATCAATGTCTAAACCGACATGTCTTCGTATGACCAAGCAAAAACCTCAATATAGTCTCGTAGCATCTGAACCAACCTTTCTTTAACACTTTGTTCTCAAGACCCGCTCTATCTTGATCTCTTTTACATCTTCGTCGGTACCCAATTCACAACCTCATTGGCTCTTGTTGGTGTATAACTCGATCTTCTTCTTTGTGATCGACAAGTTCTCACGGCACTTCACAATCTTCCTCACTTTCGTCTTGACTTGGTAGATCGGATTATCGAAGTCATATTTAGCAATAGCATTTGTTATCAACGAGATTGAGTGATTACGAAGTGTATCACGTGGGTGTGTGTAAAAAACACATAGCTTTTTTGAAGGGGTGATAAAGTAAAAGAAAGAAACCAACAAATAATGCAAAAAGTCCAACGATTTTATTGAATGAAAATATGCAAATGACAGATAATGACCCTCACAAACGAGCCATGATGCCCCGGGCAAGGCACTAGGCTTTAGAGTTTATTGTTCAAAACATAGAAAATACGAAAAGCAAAACAAAACAAGAGCAATTACTCTTGTCTAAAGGAGATTGGTATGACGTCTTCAGTCTTCCAATTGCTGAGTCCGTTGTCGGGAGTTGGGAAGATTCACTTGCTGATGTCAAAGTCGTTGTTGTCGTCTTCTATAGCATGGATTCCACTCTGGCTAATGCGGAAAGGAAGTTGGCCGGCACGTTCGCGGCGTATCATATTTTGGCCTCTGATGGTGAAGCCTAAACCATTCTTGTCAGATTTGAAAGGAAGATCAGGGAGCTGACCCCAAATAGTACTACCTCCTTCTTCATTCTTGCTTGAGCATCCTTGGTGAAGCCATCCTAAGCGAACTTTAGCAACCGGGGGTGCGGAGAGTCAGCAGGCATGACCACAGGATTGTTTCAAAAGGCCAAAGTCTCGAAGAATTCGCCTTCCACCTCGAGATATCGGAATGACTGTAGATGACTGACCTTGTATTCTTCTTCACCACATACTGTAACAACCTTCCCTTTCACCGGGTACTTCAACGTAACACCCTTGCATTCAACAGAGATGTGCAAGGCTTTGTTGTGTTTCCTTCCGGAAGGAGGCAAGTCAGCATCAGAGAAGCCTAGGCCATTGTTGGCAGCCAGGCTAGCAATACAAACTTCAAACTGGTCAGTAGTAGTGTCCTGCGGTACATGAGCATTCTTCAGAAACTTTACCAAGGCTAAGCATGAGCCTCGAACACAAGTAAAGCAGCATGGAGATCTTGGACGGAGTCTGTCCTAACTGTTCCACCACATTGTAGTCACTCTTCTTGATGATCTTTAGAATTTCCTCCATTTCTCGTTTGGAGGTGTCCTCAGTAACTTCCTCTGGTACTTCTGGCTGAGTAGGGTGAGTCACTAGTTCTTTCCCTCTAGCTTGGGGAATGGATTAAATAAATTGGAATCGAGCTAAGTCATGATGTCTTTTGGAGGAGAGATATCGGAGAATACCCTTCCGTTTCTGGTCACCTTACTTGATCCGGTGATGTTGTCAACGTCAGGAATGGTAGCTTCAACGATAAGATCTTCAATGGTCAGAGGGTCTTGCTTGACGCCATGATAGTAAACATCGACTCCATAATTCCAAGGATAGCTTTGTCGAGGAATATGGGCCAGTGCAGGAGAAGTAATGATGAGAGGTGCCACTCTAGGCACAGGATCGTGAGAGGAATCCTTATTATGTTAACATCGGCATAGTCTTACGGAAATCGTCACCCGTCCGGTTACCTTAACATCTTCAATAGGAATCTTGTTGCTCTCGGGAGCGGTGTACTTCACCATATAATCAAACTTTCCACTTGGCTGCCCAAGATATCCCATGCGAGATGCAGTTTCATTCACATCTTGATCTTTAGTTTCTTAGACATGTCTTCACAGACTCTCCACGGTGGTTTCGAGAATAGTATCTCACGGTTATCCATCATGCCTTGGACCGTCTTCTCGACCAACCCGACCATCAGTGCGAGATGGGCACCAACGGCGATTCTTTGGGAATCTGGATTGACACGGCTTGCAAAAATTCTTCTTAACGATCATCGAGACGAATGGTCAAGTCATCTATGTTGAAAACATAAGTATCCTCTCCAACGACATTGGAACTTTTGTCATGGTTAGGCATAGGCGCGTTGATCACGTTGGTCTCAGCGGGAGGATCAAACTCAATCTGCTTAGCTTGATCATATCTTGAATCTTGTTCTTGAGCCAACGGTTGTCGATGTCGTGCCACAGGCTGTTGGAGTGGTAAGCACTTAGCATTAGGGTGTATCTGGAGATGAAGTGTTGACACTCGAGGAGGATCCTTCAAAGTCGGCTACTGCTTTCGTGGCGCATCTCTGACTCGCGTTGTCTCGCGAGGTTGTCTTGATGCGATTGGAAATCTGGCCCCCTGTCATACCCCAAAATTTTCCCTCCGGCTCCTCGAGATATTTCATACATCTATACTCGAAGTTCCTCGAGGTTGATCAGACAAACTCTCTCCTAGACAATCAACCCAAACTAGGGTTTGGCAATTCTCAGATCAAGATGGACTTCCAACATCTCCAATGGTCACCATGCCTCCTCATATGCTTCAAATATTCTCCATGTCAAGTTTCAAGCCTCACAAGTCAAGTTTCCTCAGACAATTGCTCAGATGGTTGAAAATCAGTTGTATTGGACAAAAAGTCAACTGTGGTCAACATACAGTCAAACTACATGATTTTTCGTCAACACCCTCATTTTGAAGTTGCATTCATCATTTGATCAAGGGTTGATCATGATTCATCAAGAAAACTCAAGATTTGCTCAAAAGTCAAACTTTCCAAATTAGGGTTTCTTGAGGAAAAGTCAACCAAACTTTGACTGAGCATAACTTCTTCATACTTTCTCAGAAATTTTTCCACCACCTCTTGTTTTGAAGGAAATTCAATTCTCTACAACTTCATGTCTCACAAGAATGTTCAAAAAATGCTTCATTTGGAAAGTATGGATCAAAATATTACAGGTCCTTTTCAAAGTCAACAAAAAGTCAAGTTTTTGTTTTTGAGAAATATTGAGCATGGAAACTCCAATTGAGATGAAACCAAAGAGGTTGGTTAGAGGACTCTTATAGCTTTCTAAAAAGTCCAAGAACACTCAAAAATGTGGAAAATGGAGCAAGATACACAATTCAGAAGTTGGGTAATTTTGGACAATTGCACAAAGGGAGATATTGGTCAAAATGCAAAATTTCCCAAATGGGCCTATAATCTTTTGATCCAAACTTGTTCATGACATTATTTGTGACTCGTAAATGCTTGGCCATGGCAATTTTCTATTTTATTAATTTATTTTTGAATTTTAAACCATTTAATTTAAAATTAAATTATATAAAATATGAAAATAAGATATTTTTTCAAGAGGAGTGATTTTATATCATACTTGAGGTCCAAGGAAGCCCATCATACATACCAATTTCGTGCTTGATCATCCATTTAAGAGAAAATCAAATTTCTTTCAAAAATTTGATTTTATTTGAAAATATTCAATGCATTCAAAACCAAATCTTTTTCCTTGTTTTTCTCTCTACTTCACTCTATAAATAGCCGACATTACACACAACAAAGGGGCGAAACCATAACCCTTACAACAACCCAAACTTTGCCAAATTTTTTCAAGAATTGGTGAAAATCGAATTTTGCTTTGCAGCCTCATTCAACCATCCAAACGTGCTCAGGGGGTAAGATTGAGTAAGAATGCATCATTGTTATTGATCAAAGCAAGCAAAATCGTGCCATATACATGCATACATATTCAATTTTTTCTTGGTTTTGCATTTGATTATTATGTTTGTGTTAAATGATTCTAATGATTTCATTGTGTTCATAAGACTCCATATGGTCGATCTGGGCAATCGTTTCACAGCTTGAACGTTGGAATTGCATATTGCCATGTTTAGGGTTTAGGAACTGTGGAGCTTCGAACCGGCTTGTACATGCATTTTTAACTGAAACTAATGCCACCATTGGATTCGCAAGGGTCGATTTAGGGGGGTAGGGTATTCCTTTGCCATTTATCTTTCGTGTTTTGCAGGTTTTGAAGTTTGCTTGATTGGAGAAGACGACCGGAGCTAGGGCTCCGGCGTCGTTGACCGGTGTGGAATCCGGCGAGGCATGCGTGGCTAAAGCAAGCGATCTGATTTGTCCATCCAGTCAATTGGGGTCCACGCGTGGCTGACTCAGTTTGAAACAAATCCCTGACGCGTCATCACTTATATTCAATTGATTGTGACTTTTCCAACACCAAGTGTCAAGTGTCCCAATGGTTAAAGGCGTGGTGTTGGTGGATACCCTCGAGTCCGAGTTCGAATAAGCCGAGGACGGTTTTGCATTTTCTTTTACAAACTCAATTATTTTCATATTTTTCATGTTTTCTTTTACTTAATATTTTGCATTCATTTTAATTTATTTCCATAATTTTAATCATGCATTAAAAAATACCAAAAAAATATTTTCCTTTTTGCATTATTTCCAGAAAATGTTTATTTAATTTATAAAATTAAAAGATATTATTTTGCATATATATTTAATTTAATTGTTAATTTATCATTTAAATCACTTTTAATTAGTTTTTAATTATTAAATTAACTCCAAAAAAATCCCAAAAATTTATTTTAGCATATTAATGTTATTTCCAGCATGAAATGTTTTTCTCATTTAAAAATTATCATTTTTGCTAACATTTTTCTCTTGTTCGATTTCTTTGAATTTCCCGATTTCTCATCTTTTCACAGGTTATCCCGTTTCGGACGATTTCTTTTTATCGTTTTCTTTTTTCCAATTATGTAATTGCTTATGGGATGTAATAGCTTAATTAGGGCTTTTATCTTCCACATTTTAAATTATGTATCTTCCCCAAAGCCATGTAATAGCGTAGGATTTATCTTTCCGCACTTTATACTTCCGCATTTTAATTTCCGCACCCTATAAACTGCTAGTAATTAGGCGTGTATGGCAAGATTAAATTGAACATAGCCCACTAATTTTCAAGATAACATGAATCTAAAATCAACACACTCTTTTCACACATGCACCCCCTAGAGTATTCTCTCTCGTTGCCTTTCGAATAAATGGTCATGTCCCTCGAACGTAGAGGTATTCTAGCACCGTAGCCTACAAAACAATTCATCATAGTCCCTTCGATACAAAGATCATAAAGACCCACGATGTCACCTCCGAATACATGATCTTGACCCTCGATTGTCGCCTACGAAAAATGATGATAGTCCCTTCGAATATGCTAGGATACTTCCTACGAGTTGCCTTCTATGACCATCCGATGTCCCTTGAATGTCCGCTTACATCCAACGAATGGAGTTACCTACCAACTAATGGTATGGATAGCGCTATTCTAAAGGAGCGTAAAATAACACAGCGACCATTAAAGTAGGTAATAAGACTTTTAGTTGCTTGCTCTATCAAATACTTTTTCACCTCACACTTTTTCAAAGTTCAAACTCTTTTCAAAGCGAAACATTTCCGAACACTTTGTATACATTCCTACATGAATTATTACAAAGTCAAAGCGAAATGCCTTTTCAAAACATTTTTGTCAAACACACAGAAAGCACATTTTTTTTAAAAGTGATCTAAGAGCAACTAAGAGCCCGTAGATAACTACGAATGGAAAGGGGTGCTAATACCTTCCCTTTTCATAACCTTCTCCCTTACTCAGAATCTAACGAAGGTCTTTTTCTGTACTTTTTACCTTTCCTTAATTGGATAAAAGAAAAGTCGGTGGCGACTCTTACTATCCGCACATTTGCGATACAAAATTCTACAAAGTCAGTTCACCGTGTTATAGAACTGGCGAATCTGCTGGGGAAACACCCTAAAGAGAGAATGCCTTAGGGATTTTTAGATCATCTTTACTACTTTTTGTTTGAATTGCTTGCTTTATCTTTGAGGGTTGCTTGGGTATTATATTGTTGGGGGATCCTACACCCGGATCTGGGTTTCCTTTTAGGTAAGTAGCAATAAATCGTCGCGACCGTTAGACGTATATCAAAACGGTCAACATGATGGCTACGTTAGTGTGACACTTTGGATGTCCTGATACTCTTCATTTCCAAGTTGAGGATAGTATTTGGCTTCTGCGTGGTGTCATCAAGCACTAACTAAACTTTTAGAACCTTAATTGACCCATCTTGGCCATTAGAAGGTAGTGAGATGGTCGGCTTTGGTGTAGACTAAGGTTGGTTGATACTCGATGCTACGCTCATTGAGATCAGACTTTTGGGATATTTTCGGTCGACCACTTGGTAGTCGTATTGAAATAAACGCCTACGAGAAAGATCAATGATGTGAGATTCCTAGAACCCGGTTACTATTATAGGACAGGATGAACCAACTCAAACTTTTGGTGGGGTAATCACCTATACCTCATGCAAGCCTTAAACCTAGGCTCATTGTGTGAATTGTTTGTGTGTGCTAAACATGACATCATGACATCATCGCATTGCATATCATTTCTAACTATTTCAAGGACCTAGGGATTTATCTTTGCTCTATTTTGTAGGGAATTATGGCTTCTAGAAAGACTACCGAATCAACTTCATGGGTATACCTTCTCACTCAAAAAATTGGTTTGAAATTCCGACCATGCTCGAGTTCATCAAAGACATGGTTATACTTGACTTGGTTATCTCGGTTTTGAAGAAGATATAATGCATGTCTTATTCAGTTCTTTGATCAAAACACCATTGCTTTACATTCCCGATTACAGTTAGTTCCTACCTTGGAAGAGTTCTCTAAGCTACTTGGGGTACCTATTCTTGACCAAATGCCATTCACAGGTTTAGAAAAGGTTCCTAGGTACGAAGACATTGCATCAGCCTTACATCTTAAGCGCTCAGACATTGAAGCCAATTGGGAAACTAGAAGTGGAGTTAAGGGTTTACTTTCCAAGTTCCTAATTAAGAAAGCCCGAGAGTTCCTCAAAGTTATGCGTTTCTATGCATTTGAAGATATTGTGGCCTTGCTAATCTATGGTTTGGTTCTATTCCCTAACTCAGATCAATTCATAGATGTCAACGCCATCAAGTTGTTCCTTACCCGTAATCCAGTGCCTACTTTACTTGGAGATATTCTACATTCTCTCCATACTCGTACTACTAAGAGACAAGGAACTCTCATGTGTTGCATACCGTTACTTTCCAGGTGGTTTATTTCGCACCTTCCTCCATCAGTTTTGAAGAATGAACAATGGTTGAGATGGTCTCAAAAGTTAATGTCACTCTCTCATTAAGACATCCATTGGAGTCTTTTCTCTCAAAAGGACTTCACATTCATCGAGCGTTGTGGAGAATTCCCTAATGTACCACTACTTGGTATAAGAGGAGGTATTACTTACAACCCTTCTCTAGCTCTACGTCAGTTTGGTTTTGCTCGAAGAGATGGTCCTCATGATATGCTTCTCCAAGGTATTGTGTTCGATTACAACCACGATCTCCAGAATCATCGACGAAGGTTCATACACGCTTGGGGCATGGTAAAGAGGCGATACAAGACTTTGGGGCACAAAACTCCATTCCTTGGGAACCTTACCTCAAATGGGTGAGCTCGAGCTCAAAACCTCATGATGCCATTCACGCTGTTTACCGTAATTATGGAACCTGTTGCTATGGGTGACGAACCCTATACTGTTCTCCATCCTGACATGCCTACTGATTTTGAAGACTTGAAGAGAACCTGGATTCAGCTCAAGGAAGAAAGGGATACCTTTGAAGCTCATTGTTATGCAAGTGAGAAGAAAATGCTAGAGTTGACAAAGCTACTTCACGAGGAGCGAAGCATCAATGCCTACCTCGGCATCAAGAGGAAGCGCCCATGGGAGACTTAGAGCTCGAGGATTTATATGTTTTTCTTTTATTGTTTTGAACTATCTTTTGTACTTAAAAAGAAAAAGAATAATAAAAAGAACTAATAAATGTTTGTTCATTGCTTGTTTAACAAATTTAAATCTCTAAGGTCCTTGAAAACATTGCATTGCATTCACATAAACATTGCATATCATAGCATAACATTGCATTACAGGTACATTGAAGTTTGGTTTTCTCATTCTCTCGCTATTTATTTTAGCAGAAAATGGCTCTTGAACAGACTGTCAAAGATCTCCAGGCTTAGAATGCTCAGTTTCAGCAGATGTTCACTAGTTTGGTCCAAGGCCAAGAGGATCTGAAGAAGCTCATCAACAAGAAGAAGAAGATTGTTGGTCTTCTCAACATGGGCAAACGCTACAAGGGTGGTCCTAAAGTGGTCAGCAGGATCAAACTCTCTGAAGGAAGTGTCAAGAATGAGGGGAGTGTCAAGGGTGATGGCGAAGGCAGCCAGCGTGAGTCTGAGAAAGAGAGAGAAGATCGCTATGACCATGACCAGTACTCTAATGAAGATGACAAGTACAAGCAACTTGAAGACCGTCTGAATGTTGTGGAAAACCTGAAGATGTCCGGGCTGAATTTTGATGATCTGAGCCTTGTTCCTGGTGTGGTGATTCCTCCCAAGTTCAAAGTTCCCACTTTTGCCAGTATGATGGCATTTCTTGTCCAAAACTGCATTTGAAGTCCTACGTTCAGAAGATCAACCCCCTGATGACAGAAAGTTGTGGATGCACTACACTTTCAAGAGAGTTTGTTGAACTCAGTTGGAATGGTATTATCGATTAGAGAATGACCGTATCCGTACATGGGTGACTTGGTGATGCTTTCTGAGACAGTATAGTACAATCTTGAATTGACACCACCGCATGCAACTACAAAGCATGTCTATGGGTCGTGATGAGAAGTTCAAAGAGTATGCTCGAAATGGAGAGATCTAGCGGGCGAGTTCAACCACCCTTGTCCATAGGGAGTTGGTTGATATGTTTATGGGAACAGCGGGCCCATTCTTCAATCATCGATTGGAAATTCTTGATTCAACGGTATCTTGTGACGTATTGAAGTATCGGAGTGGGAAGATTCATGTAGAGTCATCATCAAATGCTGCTAAGAGATCTTTTGGTGGTAAGAAAGAAGCCAATGTTGTGTATGGTCAAAAAATCCGAGCCAAGACCGACCGCTCAATGTGGGCGGTTGTGATCTCGATCCTACATCGGCCAACCTCGGTGAGACAATGCGCGTGGCGAGGCGCGCCACGAGCAGTTCTGAAGATCAACATGCCATTGTCGCAAGCCTTGCAACACATGTTGAAAGCGGTGATAACCTTGAGGGATCCTCCTCAAAATATCAACACTTCCTCCCCGAGATACAATCCTAATGCTAAGTGTGCTTACCATTCCAATAGCCCTGGACATAACACTGACGATTGTTGGGCCCTGAAGAACAAGATTCAAGACATGATTGAAGCTAAGCAGATTGAGTTTGATCCTCCTGTTGAGACTCCGAATGTGATCAATGCGCCTATGCCTAACCATGACAAAGGTACCAGTGCTGTTGGTGAGGATATTTATGTTTTCAACATAGATGACTTGACCATTCCTCTGATGAGTGTTAAGAAGAATTTGCTACAAGTCGGTGTCAACCCAGGATGCCCAGAGAATTGTCGTTGGTGTCCATCTGCACCTGATGGTTGTGCTTGGTTGAGAAGACGTGTCCAGTGCATGATGAATAACTATGATATACTATTCCTAAAACCGCCTGTGCAGAAACTGTGTGAAGATATGTCTAAGTTGAAGATCGAGGAGGTGAATGAAACTGCACCATCTATGTGGGATACCTTGGGGCAGCCAAGTGGAAAGTATGATTACATGGTGAAGTACACTTTCACAAGCTACAAGATTCCTATTGAAGATGTTAAGGTGACCGGATGGGGAGACGATTTCCCAGAAGACTATGCTGATGTTAACACTAAGGATTTCCTCTGTTGATCCTGTGCCTAGAGTGGCACCTCTCATCATTACCTCTCCAAGACCAGTTCCATATTCCTCTGACAAAGCTATTCCTTGGAATTATGGAGTTGATGTTTACTATCATGGCGTCAAGCAAGACCTTCTGACCATTGAAGATCTTACAGTTGAAGCCACCATTCCTGACATTGACAACATCACCGGATCAAGTAAGGTGACCAGAATCGGAAGAGTTTTCTCTCTAGAAATCTCTCCTCCAAAAGACACTGCGACTCTAGCTCGCATTCTTGCTATCCAACTAGTTCCTCAAGCTAGAGGGAAAGAACCAGTGACTCATCACCTTTCGACGGAAGTACCAAAGGAAGTTCTTGAGAACACCTCCAAACAAGAAATGGAGGAAATTAAAGATTATCAAGAAGAGTGACTACAATGTTGTGGAGCAGTTGGGACAGACTCCGTCCAAGATCTCCATGCTTGCTCTACTCTTGTGCTCACGAGGCTCATGCTAGCCTTGGTGAAGTTTTGAAGAATGCTCACGTACCGACACTACTCTTGATCAATTTGAAGTTTGTATTGCTAGCACGGCTGCCAACAACGGCCTAGGCTTCGATCTTGATTTGACTCATGGGAAGAAACACAACAAAGCCTTGCACATCTACATTGAATGCAAGGGCTACTTATCTCATGTTTTGGTGGATACGGTTACGCTCGAATATCCTTCCGAATCTGCTTTTGATCGACTTGATGTCGAAGGGTTGGTTCGAAACCCGGTGACATAATTGTGAGAGCTTTTGATGGTTCTAAGCGAGCGATGCTTGAGCTCACTCTGCACTGTTAAAGTCGGTTCCCGGACTTTTGACTCCACTTTCTTTGTCATGGACATCCGTCCGCTTACTCTTGCCTACTTGGGCGCCCTTGGATACATGGGACGGTATTACCTCTACCTTACATCGAGCGAAGTGCCGGTAAAGGGAAGGTTGTTACAGTATGTGGTGAAGAAGAATATATGGTCAGTCATCTACAGTCGTTCCGATATCTCGAGATGGAAGGTGAATTCTTTGAGACTCCCTGTCAAGCTTTTGAAACAATGCCCAGAGTCATGCCTGTTGACTCTCCTGTCACTCCCGAAGTTGTTAGAGTTCCGCCTAGGATGGCCTCGCTGAAAGATGCTCAAGCGGCCGTTGAAGAAGGAGGTAGTACTATTTGGGGACAGCTCCTTGATCTTCCTTCCAAATCTGACAAGACTGGTTTAGGCTTCACCATCAAAGGTCAGAAGATGATCGCCACATCGGAACTTCCTTTCGCATCGGCCAAGAGGAATCCATGCTATAGAAGGCGGCGACAACGACCGACATCGGCAAGTGGATCTTCCACTCCGACAATGAGCTCAGCAATTGGAAGACTGAAGACGTCATACCAATCTCCTTTAGACAGGAGTAATTGCTCTTGTTTTGTTTTGCTTTTCGTATTTCTTTATGCTCTGAACAATAAACTCTAAAGCCTAGTGCCTTGCCCGGGGCATCATGGCTCGTTTGTGAGGTTATTATCATCATTTGCATATTTTCATTCAATAAAATCGTTGGACTTTTGCATTCAATTGTTGTTTTCTTTCTTTTACTTTATCACCCCTTCAAAAGCTATGTGTTTCTTACATACACCCACGTTATACACTGCAGAATCACTCCGAATCTCGTTGATAACAGCTATGCTATTGCTAAATATGACTTCGATAATCCGATCTACCAAGCGAAGGCGAAGGTGAGGAAGATTTTGAAGTGCCAGGAGAACTTGTCAGACTGCTACAGCAAGAAGAGCGAGTTATACAACCACACGAAGAGCAAGTTGAGGTGTTGAATTTGGGTACCGATGAAGACAGAAAAGAGATAAAGATAGGAGAGGGTCTTGAGAACAGTGTTAAAGGAAGGTTGGTACAGATGCTACGAGACTATATTGAGGTTTTGCTTGGTCATACGAAGACATGTCGGGTTTAGACATTGATATTGTGGTACACGATTGCCGACAAAGAGGTTTTCTCGGTGAAGCAGAAGGTTCGTCGCATGCGTCTGAGATGTCGAGAGAAAATCAAAGCCGAAGTTATGAAGCGGTTCAACACGGTTTCTTATTTTACTTCTTATCCACGATGGGTTGCAAATGTGGTGCAGTACCTAAGAAGGATGGCAAAATGCGAATGTGTGTGGATTACGAGAGATCGAACAAAGCGAGTCAGAAAGCGATTTTCCACTTCCTCATATTGATGTTACGGTTGACAACACCGCTCAGCATAAGTTTTCTCCTTCATGGATGGTTTCTCGGTTACAATCAAATTAAAAGGCTCACGAAGACATGGAAGACTACTTTTGTTACGGTGGGGCACTTTCGCTACAAGGTTATGTCGTTCGATTGAAGAGCGGCGCCACTTATCGTGCTATGGTGACATTATTTCATGACATGATTCATCACGAGATAGAGGTCTCGTCGGCGACATGATAGCTCGGTCACGGACTGAAGAGGAACATCTTGATCATTTGCAGAAATTGTTTGATAGGTTGAAGAAGAACAGACTAAGACTTAATCCTAACAAGTGCACCTTTGAGTCGGATCAGGAAAACTCCTAGGGTTTGTTGTCGATGGTAAAGGTATTGAGGTTGACCACCAAGGTTAAAGCTATTCAAGAAATGCCGACTCCCGAGAAGGAAGTCGGAGGTTTCTTGGGCGATTGAACTACATTACGAGTTCATTGCACATCTAACAGCTACTTGTGAACCAATCTTCAAGTTACTAAAGAAATATCAAGTGGTAGAATGGAGCAGCGATTGCGGATAGCTTTTGACAAAATCAAGGGTACCTACTGAATCCTCTTATCCGATGCCGCCCGCGAAGGAAGACCTCTTATCATGTACTTGCGGTGCTAGAGAACTCAATGGGGTGTGTGTTGGGGCAGCATGAGTGCAGTCAAAAAGAGCATGCAATATACTACCTTAGAAAAAGTTTACCATTGTGAAACAAGATACTCACAACTCGAGAAAACTTGCAGCGCTTTGGCTTGGGCTGCTCGCCGACTAAGGCGTATATGTTGACTCACACTACCTTGTTGATTTCAAGATGGATCCGATAAAATACATATTTGAGAAACCAGCTCTCTCAGAAAGAATAGCAAGATGGCGGATGATCTTGACCGAATATGACATCGGTACACTTCTCAGAAGGCAATCAAAGGAAGTGTAGTAGCCGATCATTTGGCTCATCAAGCCGTAGATGACTACCGGTCTATGATTAATTTCCGGATGAAGATGTTTTACTAGTTACAGATTGTGAAGAACCAGACCCAGACGAAGGACCTGAACAAGGATCCCGATGGACTATGGTCTTTGATGGAGCCTCAAACGCACTTGGCAATGGCATTGGCGCCATCATTACATCCCCTACAGGCGGACATACTCCTTTCACCGCCATATTGTGTTTCAGTTGCACTAACAACATGGCTGAATACGAAGCGTGCATCATGGGTATTAAAGCTGCTATTGACTTAAGAATCAGGTTCTTGCAAGTATATGGAGACTCAGCTTTAGTGATCAGTTAGATTAAGGGCGAGTGAGATACGAAGCATCCAAATCTTATTCCGTATCGGGAGCATGTTCTGAGTTTGATCCCCTACTTCGAAGAGATAACTTTCAATCACATTCCACGAGAAGAGAATCAGTTGGTAGACGCATTGGCTACTATGTCGTCTATGTTCAAGGTTAGATGGGACAACGAGGCTCCCCAGATCATCATTGAAAAGTTTGACGAACCAGCTTACTGTTATGAGCTTGACACAGAAGAGAAACCTTGGTACTACGACGTGAAGAGGTATCTTGAGGCTCAGGAATATCCATGAGGGCATCATGATAAGAAGTTCTTGAGAAGGTTCGCATCAAATTCTTCCTCGACGACACATCTTATACAAAACCACGACTTATGCTTACTCCATTGTGTGATCGGAAAACAGCGGATCGTATCATGGAAGAGTTACACGAAGGCATTTGGTACCCTCCGGTGGACATACTATGGCTAAGAAGATTACGAGACGAGTTATTATTGGTCCACCATGGGCGATTGTCACCGCTATCGATCTTGTCACAAGTGCGGTTATCTTGACAAAGTACACGTACCTCATACCTCTGAATGTTTTAACCGCTCCTTGGCCATTTGCAATGTGGGGCATTGACATGATCGGGGAAATCAAGCCCACAGCTTCCAATGGACATCGTTTCATCCTTGTGGCAATTGATTATTTCACCAAGTGGGTAGAAGCAGCCTCGTTCGCATACTGTTACCAAGAATGTTGTGGCTCGATTCATCAAGCATAATCTTATCTATCGGTATGGCACTCCTGAAAGGATTATCACAGGTAATGGCTCTAATCTCAACAATAAGATGATCACCGAACTCTGCACGTAGTTCAAGATCACGCATCACAACTCTTCTCCCTATCGGCCTAAGATGAATGGCGCAGTGGAAGCCGCCAACAAGAACATTAAGAAGATTATACAGAAGATGATAGTGACTTACAAAGATTGGCACGAGATGTTACCATTTGCTCTTCATGGTTATCGCTTTCTGATCGAACATCAACGAGCAACCCTTTCTCTCTTGTATACGGTATGGGCAGTTCTACCCATCGAGGTTCGGATACCCTCGACGAGTCCTCCGGGCCGAGTTAAGTGATGAGGATTGGGTCCAGACTCGCCTTGACGGATTAATTTGATTGATGAGAAGCGACTTGCATCCATCGCCATGGACGGATCTATCGAGCGAATGATCGGAGCATTTAACAAGAAGGTCAAGCAGGGTCTACCAAGTTGGTGATCTAGTAGTCAAGCGCATCATCCTTCCACAAGGTGATCCCGAGGAAAATGGACTCCCACCTATGAGGGACCGTTTGTAGTCAAGGCGGTATTTTCCGATGGAGCTATGATACTTAGCACCATGGATGGTGAAGACTTCCACACCACAGTGAGCGAGACATAGTCAAAAATACTACGCATAAGAGACCCGCTAGGTCGGTGACCTAGGCAAAAATAAGGGCATCTTGGCGAACCAAAGGGTTCGGGCAAAAGTTAAGGATATATACAAAACATGTACACCGTGAGTCGAAAACACGAAAAGGCGGCTTGGGCAAAAGGGTATCGGTGGTGAAAACCGAAAGGCGGTCTAGGCAAAGTTAGGGATTTAAGCGTGCGACTATGTCTCTTCGGATCACCTACTTCAGGACTACTATCGACATTCAAGATTCAAATGGCGAAAATCAGTCTACTCACTTTCTCTTGACAAGGGAGATGAGATAGTTGAAATATATGAGTACTAGCATAGTTGGAACTTAACGAGATTGTTTCGCATATAGCTTTTACTTTCCTTATACAAACTACTTGGCCATACGCCACCTTTCAAATAAATACAAGTTTCTTTCTCTTTACAATTTTTGCTGTTGTTGTTTGCATAAAGTCCAACGTTTGCTTTGAATGATTATATGCATTTGACAATAAAAATCTATTCACGAACATGCAAAAAGTGAACATACGAAAGTAATTACTACAAGCTCTAGGAATTGAGATGACAACAAAAGTCACCAATACATTTTCCCCGCAGAGCATAATCCCCACAGAGGTGTCACTCACCATAGACCTTCCCCCAGCGGAGTATGTGTTAGTCCCCGAACAGTGATTCCACTCAACTGAGCAATGTTACATCAGTCTCGAGCGGTAACACTTCACCCCGGCCAGTATTTATCACCCATGAATATCTCTCAACAATTCCCCTTTTCTCCAGCAGTAGTATCCAGACAAGACTTGGTCAGATAGTGCATCGGAGGAAACCTACACCTTTTATACCTCAGCCAGAGATTTCGACGAGCTCTAAATTCTTCCAACCGGTCTCGGTAACTATCAAACGCTCTCGGTGAGATCTACCTCGGGATCCCGGTAGGCGCCTCCTAATTCCCCCAAGGTCTGGCGAAGATCCTCGGCTGACACGTCTCTTTATCCCTATCATCCTCAACGATATCTAGGCCCAAGACTTGGTCAGATAGTACATCGGAGGAATCAAGGATATCTTTCTTCTCTTCCAAAGGCAGGGCTTTCACCTACTCAATCCCCAAGCAGAAGACAAGAATCCTTAAACAGGACATCTACATCTTCTTCACGATGGATATGTTTTGAAATACCACAGCATCCAACATACATACATTTCTCATAAAGTCATAATTTATGCATATGCCATTCATACACATTGTCATGGATCATACTTTGCATAAGACTAACAAATATGCTATCAAAGTTTCTCTTGTTTTCTCCAAAATAGGTGAAAGTCACTTCTGACGCCAACAGGTCCAGAATTAAGACCCGAGTCCAGACGGGAAAACTATCTGAAAGACCGCCCTAGTTGTCCTCCGACAACTGGTCCAAGATTAAGACCCGAATCCAGACGGGAAAACTATCTGAAAGACCGCCCTAGTTGTCCTCCGACAACTAGTCCAGGATTAAGACCCGAATCCAGACGGGAAAACTATCTGAACGACCGCCCTCGTTGTCCTCCGACAACAGATCCAGGATTAATACCCGAAGCTAGACGGGAAACCCTATCCGAACGATCACAAGTTATCCTCCGATAACAGGCAGTGGATCAATACGATGCTGCGGGAAGATATCCACATGTTACCAACTACTATCCCCTCAGAGTAATCAACATGAAGATCTATTCTGACCCTCTCTTATTATCAACAGCAACTACAGACTCAGTTTCCTTGGATGGCATCTTGAGCCCATCTCCGTGCTCCCTTCTACTTTCAGGAATATCTACAGAGCCTCGCGTACGGCTCGTTCCCCAGCATCAGTCTTTCCAGATGGCATCTTAAGCCCATCTCCGACGATTCTCCTATTCGGACAACAATCTTGAGTCTAGCGTACGACTCATTCCCCAGTGAAGTCTCCAACTTCTCCAAATGGCATCTATAAGCCCATTCCCACATCATTAGCCAACAGCGAGTGCAAATTTTCAGGTGTACTCAAGTGTTCAATCATCTTCTACCTCCAGGTCACGAAAGACAGGCATGTCAATCTAACCCTTCCAGTACAAGAAGATTGAACAGGGGCAGCTGTCATACCCCAAAATTTTCCCTCCAGCTCCTCAAGACATTTCATACATCTATACTCAAGGATTCCTCAAGAGTTGATCAGACAAACTCTCTCCTAGACAATCAACCCAAACTAGGGTTTGGCAATTCTCAGATCAAGATGGACTTCCAACATCTCCAATGGTCACCATGCCTCCTCATATGCTTCAAAGATTCTCCATGTCAAGTTTCAAGCCTCACAAGTCAAGTTTCCTCAGACAATTGCTCAGATGGTTGAAAATCAGTTGTATTGGACAAAAAGTCAACTGTGGTCAACATACAGTCAAACTTCGTGATTTTTGGTCAACATCCTCATTTTGAAGTTACATTCATCATTTGATCAAGGGTTGATCATGATTCATCAAGAAAACTCAAGATTTGCTCAAAAGTCATACTTTCCAAATTAGGGTTTCTTGAGGAAAAGTCAACCAAACTTTAACTGAGCATAACTTCTTCATACTTTCTCAGAAATTTTTCCACCACCTCTTGTTTTGAAGGAAATTCAATTCTCTACAACTTCATGTCTCACAAGAATGTTCAAAAAATGCTTCATTTGGAAAGTATGGATCAAAACATTACAGGTCCTTTTCAAAGTCAACAAAACGTCAACTTTTTGTTTTGGAGAAATATTGAGCATGGAAACTCCAATTGAGATGAAACCAAAGAGGTTGGTTAGAGGACTCTTAGAGATTTCTAAAAAGTCCAAGAACACTCAAAAATGTGGAAAATTGAGCAAGATACACTATTCAGAAGTTGGGTAATTTTGGACAATTGCACAAAGGGAGATATTGGTCAAAATGCAAAATTTCCCAAATGGGCCTATAATCTTTTGATCCAAACTTGTTCATGACATTATTTCTGACTCGTAAATGCTTGGCCATGGCAATTTTCTATTTTATTAATTTATTTTTGAATTTTAAACCATTTAATTTAAAATTAAATTATATAAAATATGAAAATAAGATATTTTTTCAAGAGGAGTGATTTTATATCATACTTGAGGTCCAAGGAAGCCCATCATACATGCCAATTTCGTGCTTGATCATCCATTTAAGAGAAAATCAAATTTCTTTCAAAAATTTGATTTTATTTGAAAATTATTCAATGCATTCAAAATCAAATCTTTTTTCCTTGTTTTTTCTCTCCTATTTCACTCTATAAATAGCCAGCATTACACACAACAAAAGGGACGAAACCCTAACCCTTACAACAACCCAAACTTTTCCAAATTTTTTCAAGAATTGGTGAAAATCGAATTTTGCTTTGCAGCCTCATTCAGCCGCTTTCAACCATCCAAACGTGCTCAGGGGGTAAGATTGAGTAAGAATGCATCATTGTTATTGATCAAAGCAAGCAAAATCGTGCCATATACATGCATACATATTCAATTTTTTCTTGGTTTTGCATTTGATTATTCTGCTTATGTTAAATGATTCTAATGCTTTCATTGTGTTCATAAGACTCCATATGGTCGATCTGGGCAATCGTTTCACAGCTTGAACGTTGGAATTGCATATTGCCATGTTTAGGGTTTAGGAACTGTGGAGCTTCGAACCGGCTTGTACATGCATTTTTAACTGAAACTAATGCCACCATTGGATTCGCAAGGGTCGATTTAGGGGGGTAGGGTATTCCTTTGCCATTTATCTTTCGTGTTTTGCAGGTTTTGAAGTTTGCTTGATTGGAGAAGACGACCGGAGCTAGGGCTCCGGCGTCGTTGACCGGTGTGGAATCCGGCGAGGCATGCGTGGCTAAAGCAAGCGATCTGATTTGTCCATCCAGTCAATTGGGGTCCACGCGTGGCTGACTCAGTTTGAAACAAATCCCTGACGCGTCAACACTTATATTCAATTGATTGTGACTTTTCCAACACCAAGTGTCAAGTGTCCTAGTGGTTAAGGCGCAGACTGTTGGTGGATACCCTCCAGGGTCACGAGTTTGAATCAGCCAGGGACCGGTTTTTGCATTTTCTTTTACAAACTCAATTATTTTCATATTTTTCATGTTTTCTTTTACTTAATATTTTGCATTCATTTTAATTTATTTCCATAATTTTAATCATGCATTAAAAAATACCAAAAAAATATTTTCCTTTTTGCATTATTTCCAGAAAATGTTTATTTAATTTATAAAATTAAAAAATATTATTTTGCATGCATATTTAATTTAATTGTTAATTTATCATTTAAATCACTTTTAATTAGTTTTTAATTATTAAATTAACTCCAAAAAATCCCAAAAATTTATTTTAGCATATTAATGTTATTTCCAGCATGAAATGTTTTTCTCATTTAAAAATTATCATTTTGCTAACATTTTCTCTTGTTCGATTTCTTTGAATTTCCGATTTCTCATCTTTTCACGGTTATCCGTTTGACGATTTCTTTTATCGTTTTCTTTTTTCCAATTATGTAATTGCTTATGGGATGTAATAGCTTAATTAGGGCTTTTATCTTCCGCATTTTAAATTATGTATCTGCCCCAAAGCCATGTAATAGCGTAGGATTTATCTTTCCGCACTTTATACTTCCGCATTTTAATTTCCGCACCCTATAAACTGCTAGTAATTAGGCGTGTATGGCAAGATTAAATTGAACATAGCCCACTAATTTTCAAGATAACATGAATCTGAAATCAACACACTCTTTTCACACATGCACCCCCTAGAGTATTCTCTCTCGTTGCCTTTCGAATAAATGGTCATGTCCCTCGAACGTAGAGGTATTCTAGCACCGTTGCCTACAAAACAAATCATCATAGTCCCTTCGATACAAAGATCATAAAGACCCACGATGTCGCCTCTGAATACATGATCTTGACCCTCGATTGTCGCCTACGAAAAATGATGATAGTCCCTTCGAATATGCTAGGATACTTCCTACAAGTTGCCTTCTATGACCATCAATTTCCCTTGAATGTCCGCTTACATCCAACGAATGGAGTTACCTACCAACTAATGGTATGGATAGCGCTATTCTAAAGGAACGTAAAATAACACGAAAACGACCATTCTGAGTAGGTAATAAGACTTTTAGTTGCTTGCTCTATCAAATACTTTTTGCACCTCACACTTTTTTTCAAAGTTCAAACTCTTTTCAAAATGAAACATTTCCGAACACTTTGTATACATTCCTACATGAATTATTACAAAGTCAAAGCGAAATGCCTTTTCAAAACATTTTTGTCAAACACATAGAAAGCACTTTTTTTTTAAAAGTGATCTAAGAGCAACTAAGAGCCCGTAGATAACTACAGATGGAAAGGGGTGCTAATACCTTCCCTTTTCATAACCTTCTCCCTTACTCAGAATCTAACGAAGGTCTTTTTCTGTACTTTTTACCTTCCCTTAATTGGATAAAAGAAAAGTCGTTGGCGACTCTTGCTATCCGCACATTTGCGATACAAAATTCTACAAAGTCAGTTCACCGTGTTACACCCCCACAGATTGAGCGCGGTCGGTCTTGGCTCGGCTTTTCTAACCATACACAACATTAGTTTCTTTCTTACCACCAAAAGATCTCTTCGCAGCATTTGAAGATGTCTCTACATGAATCTTTCCACTCTTGATACCAGCTTTAATGCGTTCGCCTGTCAATATCAGCTCGGTGAATCCAGCTGAAGAGTTTCCAATCAGATGGTTGAAGAATGGGCCTGTTAGTGTTCCCATAAACATATCAACCAACTCCCTATTGGACAAGGGTGGTTGAACTCTGCCTGCTAGATCTCTCCATTTCTGAGCATACTCTTTGAACTTCTCATCACGACCCATGGACATGCTCTGTAGTTGCATGCGAGTGGGTGTCAATTCAGCATTGTACTCATACTATCTATAGAAAGCATCCGCTAAGTCGCTCCAAGTACGGATACAGTCATTTTCTAGCTGATAATACCACTCCAATTGAGTTCCGGACAAACTCTCTTGAAAATAATGCATCCACAACTTTCTGTCATCAGTGTGGGGGTTGATCTTCTGAACGTAGGACTTCAAATGCAGTTTTGGACAAGAAATGCCATCATACTGGCAAAAGTGGGAACTTTGAACTTGGGAGGAATCACCACACCAGGAACAAGGCTCAGATCATCAAAATTCAGCCCGGACATCTTCAGGTTTTCCACAACATTCAGACGGTCTTCAAGTTGCTTGTACTTGTCATCTTCATTAGAGTACTGGTCATGGTCATAGCGATCTTCTCTCTCTTTCTCAGACTCACGCTGGCTGCCTTCGCCATCACCCTTGACACTCCCCTCATTCTTGACACTTCCTTCTGAGAGCACTATCCAGCTGACCACTTTAGGACCACCTTTGTAACGTCTACCCATGTTGAGAACACCAACAACCTTCTTCTTTCTGTTGATGAGCTTCCTCAGATCCTTTTGGCCTTGGACCAAGCTAGTGAACATCTGCGGGCCAGGCATTACGAACACGGAGATCTTTGTGTTGTTCAAGGGCCATTTCTGCTAAAATAAATAGCGAGAGAATGAGAAAACCAATCTTCAATGTACCTGTGATGCAATGTTATGCTATGATATGCGATGTTTATGCGAATGCAATGCAATATTTTCAAGGACCTTAGAGATTTAAATTTGTTAAACAAGCACGAACAAACATTTATTAGTTCTATTTTTATTCTTTTTCTTTTTAAGTACAAGAGATAGTTTAAAACAATAAAAGAAAAGCATAAAAAATTCTAAAGCTCTAAGTCTCCCATTGGCGCTTCCTCTTGGTGCCGAGGTAGGCGTTGATGTTCCGCTCCTCGTGAAGTAGCTTGGTCAACTCTAGTACCTTCTTCTCGCTTGCATAACACTGTGCTTCGAATGTATCCCTTTCTTCTTTAAGTTGAATCCAGGATCTCTTCAAGTCTTCAAGATCAGTAGGCATGTCGGGATGGAGAGCGGTGTAAGTCGTCACCTATAGCAACAGGTTCCATAATTACGGGTAAAACAGGCGTGAATGGCATCATGAGGTTTTGAGCTGGAGCTCGCACCCATTTGAGGTAAGGTTCCCAAGGAATAGAGTTTTGGTGCCCAAAGTCTTGGTGTCAGTCTTCTTTACCATGCCCCAAGCGTGTATGAACCTTCGTCGATGATGCAGAGATCGTGGTTGAAATTCACAGCGAGATACTTAATGTCACGAGAAATGTTATGACCGATGTCGACCTTTGCTGAAAATTCACACAGTAAATATAGAAAGCAGTAAATAACATAATAAGTTGTTCACCCAGTTCGGTTCTAACAAACCTACGTCTGGAGGCTACCGAGCCAGGGATAAAGTTCACTATTAGTAGTATCAATTCAAAGACTCTACAGCCAACACACTGTGACCTTCTCCTTAATCACTACCCAATGACCCTTTTACCTAAGTCCTACTTAGATATGAGTTCTACTCACTCCCCTCAATCACCGATGATATCAACCTATTGACTAATTGAATTGTGAAGACACACTTCAATAAAATATCTTGATCTTGCTTCAAAGCTTTAATCAAGAGACAAACACTCGTGCTTTAAAGCTTTGAGTGATAAACTACCCTTACAACAAATCCTAGTCCAATGCACTTATCAATTGATAGTTGCTTGGCTCACAAGAAAACTAGAATTACACAATACCAACTGTTACTAACCTTAACGATACACAAAATACAACTGCAATATCTTCAATAAACTACGGGCGTGGTAGAGTAAGGGTTAATTCTTTATATAGAAGCGATCCACGAATCTTGAGTTTTGGGCTTCCATAAAGATAGCTAGGGTTTACTTAATTCTCTCCTAAAACATGGTTTGTTCAACTGACTTTAGCTTCCACATTACATTTGTACTTTTACCATCCTTGTCCAGTAGGATTTATCTTCAATCTCTGAATGTCATGACATCTATCAAGACATTTCTAAAGCCTAGTTTTACCAAAATTGATGCCAACTTAAAACACTAACAAACTCCCCCTTTGGCACATTTTTGGCTAAAACTACTAGACCTATCAGTACAAAATGCGTGAAGACTAACAACCTAGTTCTAAGATTTCCTAAGCTTCAAGTGACTAGAACTAAGAGAAGATAAATTCTACCCATACAAAAGTCCCACAATTTCCCACATACAATTGCCCACACAAATTTTTAAACTCCCATACAGTTTCCCAAAAATCAATACTTCCCACAGTATTTCTTCTCCCCCTTTTTAGCAACAAAGGGCCAAAGGAAACCATACAATTGTCCCCAAACCTTTAATCAAAAGTGTCAACAGCAACAAAAAAAATAATATACCAGCAAGTAATTAAGTACCAGCAAGTATAACAGGGATACATCTCTGTCAGGACAATGTTTACAGTCATCCAAAAAGAAGCACAAATGGAAAAATACAAGAAACAAAGCAAAACATTGGCGAAACAACGAGGACGGGGAGCTTCAAGTGCTTTCTTCTCGGAAGAAGCTGGAAGAAGCTTCTTGAGCCTTCTTCAGCACCAGACCATCGAATATCATCATCTTGACATCACCTACAGCATCATTATCGCTTTCTCTTCATCCTCAACCTCTATGTTACGCTCTAGTTGAGAGAAAGCGCTTCCAGACTTTGCTTTCTTGCTTCAAGCTCCTTGCAAGTTGCTCTAGCACAACAACGACATTTGCTTTCGAGAATTTTCTTTGACAGTTGATGTCTCAGCAGATGTCATGACAATGTCAGGACATGCTTCCCTTGGAGCAGTTTAGTGGAATCCAAGAGCGGGGCTCTCTTGGGTGAATCTGTCACCAAGAATGTCGGATCTTGATCAAGTATAATTCCACACAGCGGGGAGGGAAAAGCTATTGGACCTTTGATAGCATAGCATTAGCATGCTTGAGTGTCGATCAAATATGTAGGAGCCATAGTCAAAGGAAGCTTGAGTTCCTCTTGCATAAATGAATCTTCCAATCCATTAGAAATAGTGGATTTGTGATTGGTTGGGACCAGTTTGCACACCAATCTTATGCAGTATGGCAAATTTGACACTCAATTTGCTGGCTGAGAGTTTTCCCTTTAGAGGCCATTGTCTGACTTGTTTGGCAGTGATGGTTTGACAAATCTTGTTGTCAGTTTCCTCCAGCTCTGGTTGAGTGTTAGCAGATCTTCCTAGAAATCTATTGATCACATTTGGGGAAAACCTGACTTTTCTCCCCCTCACATAAACAGTCTGGTAATCATCAGAATTTCTATCCCCACAGTCATTTGAGAGATTGACAATAAACTCTCTCACCAAAGCTTCATAACAGTTTGAGAGTTTCTCCACTATTTTCATCAGTCCTGCCTCCTTAATTAGGTCAATGATCTCCTTGCACCCTAAAGCACTCTTGTTCAACTCTCTTTCTAGTGCAACCCTCTTTAAACAAACATACTTCCATCTTCCAGCACTTTCAGGATGATGGAATGAGATGTTATCAATTGCCACTTCAGGCACTTTGGGAAGTTTGACAAGTGTTGGCTTCTTTCTTGAATGTATGTCAGTGACATTCTCCTCAACATCAAACTCAGTGTCATGATCAGACTCCACAGGTTCAGGTTCCTTCCTCTTTTTCACAATAGGTGTTCTCTTTGGTTTAGAGTCACCACCAACAGTTGTCACTCTACTTCTCTTTGTAGAGGATCCAGCCTTGTGATACTTCTCAGCTTTGCACACATCTTCAGTTTCTTTTTCAGGGCTCTGTATGACTGCCTGTTTTCCTTTTCTTTTCATCATTCTTTTTGCAATGCTTGGATTGACATTGGCAATAAGATCATTGTCAGAGAACATCTCATCTAAATCAATGACTTGAGGTTCAGTTAAGTGGTTAGATTCTTGAACTGGTGACTCTTCCAAAATGTTGTCAGAAATGTAGTCATCAGGGACTTTACCAGAGGAACATTTTGCTGGTGATTCTTCAAGAATACTATCAGAAATATAACCAGCAGTGGCTTTATCAGAACAACATTTTGCTGGGGACTCCTCAAGAATGCTGTCAGAGGTCTCATCTTCTTTATCAGCAGAGATGTTGTTATGAGCATCATCAATTCCTACATCAATCTCCTTAACAGAATGGTCTTCATTATTCTTGATAGGAGAAGTATTATGATCACCAGATGTCTTGACATCCTCTATGACATCTGGATCCACTGCTAAGCTAGGGCTAGAGACTTTTCATTAGAGGCCCGAACCTCCGGTACATATTGATTCTCATTTAGGATACTCATCACTATCCTAGCGATTGCTACATGCATGAGACCTAGACTCCTCTGGGTTCACTCTTTACGGGGAGCAGAAGATGATGGAGCAGAGGTCTTACGAGGGGATGCTTGTGATCTTCTTGCATTTCTTGTCGCAATTTCTTAACTTTTACGGATCGGTAGCTATTGCGCAATGGAGTAACCTTGATGCTTGACTTGCATGGATTCAACATTTTCCTGACTTCAACCATGGAGGAGATGGAGCCTGTCTTTTGGGAGGATGACGAGGATGAAGACATTTTTCGTTGGTTGTTGAGGGCGAGGCGAAAAAGGCAAGGGATTTCAGAGTTTCTTTTAGATGAAGAAAGAATGATACTATTTTCAGAAGGAGAACCTTTTATATGTGGGTGTCTCTTCCTATTCTTGGACTTTTTAAAATGAGGATGAAAATACCTAAATGACCCACTTATGAGTAATTGAAATAACAAGTCCATTTTATCCCTTGTTGTAGACACAGTTAATTGCTACAACTCCTCATATTGACAAAAACCCAATTTGTCCCTTAAAGTCTTAAGCTGACTAACTTCAAGAACTTTTGTAACAATGTCACCGTACAAAGTCATGACATCCTGTATGACATTGTACCCAATCAGTGTCTGCTTCATCCAGACCACCCTAGAACAATTTCTATCAGCTGTTGTGAGCTCAGCTTCAACATTGTATAGGACCACATAGTTTTGCTTCTTGCTGATCCAATTACTTCTCAAGGGGACACTTCCAACAGAAATCCTTTTCCACAAGCTTTGATTAACACCTTTTCCACTTGTTCTTTTGGACACCTTCAAATGTGGAAGGGTAATAGTCCTAGTGTGGCTGCCATTCTTCATTGTGTCTGAGACTTCTTCAGAAACCAAGTGATTATCATGGATTGAAGCCACCATGATATTTCCTCCTCTGATAATGAGGATTTCATCCAATACTTTTCTCCTGTAACATTTGTGATAAGACACTTGGTCAACCTTTCATGCGAACCTAGTGCTTTGCTTTAGTACTTGAGTGATCAAATGTCGGACATTGAGTGTGGCATTCGATTTCTGTCGACTGACAATTACCACAGTTTTCCCTTTTCCCATGAGAATTCTTGGTAATCTTCTGACTCCCTCTATGGAACTGATCCTTTTCATTCCTCTGAGGTGTGGCTGATCAGTTTCTCTTTGCCCTAACTTCACTTTCTCTTTATCTGTAGAGCACATAGATGGCAGAGTGGGGTTCTCAGATTCCCACAAGTAGCAGTTGTCCTTTGATCTGACACCTCTCATAATCACTGCTTGTTCATCATTAATCACAAGACATTCAGTCTTAGTGAAGTTGACTATGAATCCCATATCACATAGCTGACTTATGCTAATGAGATTTGCAGTCAAACCTTTTACCAGCAGTACTTCATTCAGGTTTGGAACTTCAGACCGGTTTGAGTTTCCAACACCTTTGATTTCTCCTTTAGCTCCATCTCCAAAGGTAACAAAGCTGGTAGAATGAGGCTTAACATCATTGAGAAGATTTCTGTCTCCAGTCATATGCTTGGAGCACCCACTGTCAAAATACCAATCTTCCTTGGAAGGTACTCTAAGAGAAGACTGTGCTATCAGAGCTGTAGTCTTTTTCTTCTTCCACTGGTGAGTGTATGATGCCTTGTTGGACTTATGCTTTACATAAGGAACTTGATTAGGATACCCATGTAGCCTATAGCAGGTGGACTTTATGTGACCAAATCTTCCACAATAATAACATCTCCATCTTTGAAACTTTTTGTTCATGTTTCTATGATTTTGATGTTGAACCCAATGTTGTGACATCTGATTTGACATTTGGTTCATGTGGTCTGTTTTTCTTTCTGTGGTCAACAAATTCCTTAGCCTTCACATGTCCTGAGGCAGGCCTATTTCCTATTTTGTGGAATGGCAACCTCTTTGCCTTTGACTTCCCAAGTTTGTTCCTCTCCTGGTTATTGGCAAATCTCTTTGCAGTCACATACCCTGTTTCAGACACATTTCCTAGTTTGTGCTGTGACAATTGTTTTGACATTGTTCTCCCATGTCTCTGCTTCTTAAAGTCACCAACAGGTTTCTTTTCAACCACATATCCTAGACCATGCTTATTCCCTGCATCTTGTCCAAGCTGAAGAATTTCCTCCAACTTATCGATGCGGATGTCATCATTTTGTGATTTGACATCGATCAAGTTTTGAGTTCAACATGACAATGTCACTGTTGAGGAGATTTATAGTGGCTGTGTTTTCCTTTTTCTCAGCCTCTAGCTTCACATTCTCAGCTTCCAACTTCTCAATCGACTTTTACATTCCTCATTCTGCGACACACTTCACCACTTTTCACACGACTTCTGTAGGTCTCGACAAGCTCTTCAAATGTCACTTCCTCATCACTAGAGTCCATGTCGAGTTGTATACTCCAGTGAGAGCGTGACAAGTTTGGCACCTTCTTCCTCGATTCACTTCTGAATCGGACCAAGTGTGACCATTCCTTTCTTTTGTTTCTTAAGAAGGTGGGACATTCGACTCTAATATGTCCATATCCTTCACATTCATGACATTGGACTCCTCTGATTTGACTTTCTTTTCTTGACTTGGATCTTCTGCTGAGTCATAAGATCATTGATGTCGGATGGAATGTCCTTGACATTTGACCTTGACCTTAGATCAATTCTCTTGATGAGCTTGTTGAGCTGTCTTCCAAGCATAGCTATAGCTTGATATCTTCTCCTCATCTTCCACCGCATCCTTCTTGAGTTGGATACAAGTGCTATGCTCTTGTTCTTTTGTCACCAGTTTCCTGATTCCCATCTCAAAGGTCATAAGGGATCCAATAAGTTCTTCAACTTTCGGGATCTTGATGTCTGAGCCTCTTCAATTGCGGTAACTTTCATTGCAAACCTTTTGGGCAGGACACGAGAATCTTTCTCACCGACTTTTCCTCGACATCTTTTCACCAAGTGCTCACGAGGCATTGGCAATCTCCAACACATTCATGTGAAACTCATGAATAGTCTCATCTTCTTTCATCTTCAAATTCTCAAATTTGGTAGTGAGCATCTGAAGTCTTGACATCTTCACCTTAGATGTTCCCTCATGTGTAGTTTTGAGGGTGTCCCAAACATCCTTGGCGGTTCACATTGATGAACCAATCGAAGATATTTACATCAATACCATTAAATAGAGCATTCAAAGCTTTAGAGTTTCCCAGAGCCAGCTCCTCTTCCTCTTTGCTCCATTCCTCCTCAGGTTTCAAGACAGTAGACCCATCTTTCTCAACCTTGGTTGGATGTTTCCATCCTTTATCAGCAGCTCTCCAAGCCTTGATATCCAGATCTTAGGAAGGCAACCATACGAGGCTTCCGGCTCATAATTTGACCCATCCGAATAGGTGGTCTACCTCCAATCCACTTCCTTATCCATTATGCGAAACTATTATCCTAGATCTCACCCGAAATAACAAGCGGGTGCTGCTCGATGCCAATTGAAATTCTGGCAGCGGATACTTAATGTCACGAGAATGTTATGACACGATGTCGACCTTGCTTTGACAATTCACACGTAAATATAAGCGATAAATAACACAATAAGTTGTTCACCCGATTCGGTTCTAACAAACCTACGTGCAGGCTACCAAGCGGGGATAAAGTTCACTATTAGTAGTATCAATTCAAAGACTCTACACCAACACCTTTGTGACCTTCTCACTTAATCACTACCCAATGACCCTTTTACCTAAGTCCTACTTAGATATGAGTTCCTACTCACTCCCCTCAATCACCGTGATATCAACCTATTGACTAATTGAATTGTGAAGACACACTTCAATAAAATATCTTGATCTTGCTTCAAAGCTTTAATCAAGAGACAAACACTCGTGCTTTAAAGCTTTGAGTGATAAACTACCCTTACAGCAAATCCTAGTCCAATGCACTTATCAATTGATAGTTGCTTGGCTCACAAGAGAAACTAGAATTACACAATACCAACTGTTACTAACCTTAACAGTACACAAAATACAACCTGCAATATCTTCAATAAACTCTGGAGGCGTGGCTGTAGAGTAAGGGTTGAATTCTTTATATAGAAGCAGTCCTGAATCTTCAGTTTTGGGCTTCCATAAAGATAGTTAGGGTTTACTTAATTCTCTCCTAAAAACATGGTTTGTTCAACAACCAATTTAGGTTTAATTAAGATTAAACTAGCAGCCACGTGAGCATGCTTTCTAAAAACAGAAAAACATAAATAAAATGCTCAACAAACTTCTGAAAATCTCGGGAAAAAGCGATTACGAGCAGAATGTCTGCTGAATGTCATAACATACATTATGACATCGGTATTTTCTGCGAATTTCGGCTAACTTTAGCTTCCACATTACGAGTGTACTTTTACCATCCTTGTCCAGTAGGATTTATCTTCAATCTCTGAATGTCATGAAATCTATCAAGACATTTCTAAAGCCTAGTTTTACCAAAATTGATGCCAACTTAAAACACTAACAGTGGTTGTAGTCGAACACAATGTCTTGGAGAAGCATATCATGTGGACCATCTCTTCGAGCAAAACCAAACTGACGTAGAGCTATAGAAGGGTTGTAAGTAATACCTCCCCTTATACCAAGGAGTGGTACATTAGAGAATTCTCCACAACGCTCAATGAATGTGAAGTCCTTTTGGGAGAAAAGACTCCAACGGATATCTGAGTGAGAGAGTGACATTAGTCTTTGAGACCACTTCAACCTTTGTTCATTCTTCAAAACTGATGGAGGAAGGTGCGAAATAAACCACCTGGAAAGTAACGGTATACAACACATGAGAGTTCCTTGTCTTTTGATGGTACGAGTGTGGAGAGAATGTAGGATATCTCCAAGTAAGGTAGGCACTGGATTGCGGGTAAGGAATAACTTGATGGCATTGACATCTATGAATTGATCCGAGTTAGGGAATAGAACCAAACCATAGATTAACAAGGCTACAATATCTTCAAATGCATGGAAACTCATAACTTTGAGGAATTCTCGGGCTTTCTTTATTAGGAACTTAGCAAGTAAACCCTTAACTCCACTTCTGGTTTCCCCATTGGCTTCAATGTCTGGGCGCTTTAGATGTAAAGGTGATGCAATGTCTTGTATAGGAACCTTTTCTAAACCGGTGAATGGCATTTGGTCAAGAATAGGTATCCCAAGTAGCTTAGAGAACTCTTCCAAGGTAGGAACCAACTGATAATCTTGGAATGTAAAGCAATGGTGTTTCGGATCGAAGAACTGGAACAGGACATGCATCATATCTTCTTCAAAACCGGAGATAACCAAGTCAAGTAGATAACCATGTCTTTTGATGAGCGAGCATGGTGGGAATTTACGAAACCAATTCTTTGGTGAGAAGGGATACTCATGAAGTTGATTCGGATAGTCTTTCTAGAAGCTATAATACCCTACAAAACAAAGCAAAGATAAATCCCTAGGTCCTTGAAATAGTTAGAAATGATATGCAATACGATGATGTCATGATGTCATGTTTAGCACACACGAACAATTCACACAATGAGCCTAAGTTTAAGGCTACATGAGAGTATAGGTGATTACCCACCAAAAGTTTGAGTTGGTTCATCTGTCCTATAATAATGTAGGGTTCTAGGAATCTCATATCATTGATCTTTCTCGTAGGCGTTTATTTCAATACGACTACCAAGTGGTCAACCGAAAATATCCCAAAAGTTTGATCTTAATGAGCGTAGCATCGAGTATCAGCCAACCTCGGTCTGCACCAAAGTCGGCCACCTCACTACCTTCTAATGGCCAAGATGGGTCAATTAAGGTTCTAAAAGTTTAGTTAGTGCTTGATGACACCATGTAGAAGCCAAATACTATCCTCAACTTGGGAATGAAGAGTATCAGGACATCCAAAGTGTCACACTAACGTAGCCATCATCATGTTGACCGTTTCGATATCGTCTAGCAGTCATGACGATTTATTGCTAGTTACCTAAAGGAAACCGGATCCGGGTGTAGGATCCCCCACAAATATAATACCCAAGAAACCCTTAAAGATAAAGCAAGCAAGTCAAACAGAAAGCAATAAAGGTGATCTAGAAATCCCTAAGGCATTCTCTCTTTAGGGTGTCTCCCAGTAGTCGCCGATTACATGTCTGGTGAAGCTGACTTTGTGATTTTGTATCGCAAATATGCGGATAGCAAGAGTGCCACCGACTTTTCTTTTATCCAATTAAGGAAGGTGAAAAGAGAGGAAAAGGACCTTCGTTAGATTACGAGTAAGGAGAAGGTTATGAAAAGGAAGGTATTAGCACCCTTTCCATCCGTAGTTATCTACGGGCTCTTAGTTGCTCTTAGATCACTTTAAAATTGTATTTTCTGTGTGTTTGACAAAAATGTTTTGAAAAGGCATTTCGCTTTGACTTTGTAATGATTCATGTAGGAATCTATACAAAGTGTTTGGAAATGTTTCGTTTTTTAAAAGAGCAAGCAACTAAAAGTCTTATTACCTACTCAGAATTGGTCGTTTTCGTGTTGTTTTACTTTCCTTTAGAATAGTGCTATCCATACCATTAGTTGGTAGGTAACCCTATTCGTTGGATGTAAGCGGGACATTCGAAGGGACATCGGATGGTCGTAGAAAGCAACTTGTAGGAAGTATCCTAGCACATTCGAAGGGACTATCATCATTTTCGTGGCGACAATCGAGGGTCAAGATCATGTATTCGGAGGCGACATCGTGGGTCTATGATCTTTGTATCGAAGGGACTATGATGATTTGTTTTGAAGGCAACGGTGCTAGAATACCTCTACGTTTGAGGGACATGACCATTTGTATTCGTAAAGGCAACGATAGAGAATTACCCTAAGGGGTGCATGTGTGAAAGAGTGTGTCGATTTCAGGTATTTTATCTTGAAAATTAGAGTGAGCTATGTTCAATTTTAGTCTTGCCATACACGCCTAATTACTAGCAGTTTATAGGGTGCGGAAATTAAATTGCGGAAAGTAAAGTGCGAAAAGATAAAGTCCTACGCTATTACATGGCTTTGGGGCAGATACATAATTAAAAGTGCGGAAAATAAAAGTCCAAATTAAACTATTACATCCCATAGGCAATTACATAATTGAAAAAGAAAAGCGATAAAAATTGTCCGAAACGGTATAACTTGTGAAAAGATGAGAAATCGGGAAATACGAGGAAATCGAATAAGATGAAAATGTTAGTAAAAATAATAATTCTTGAATGAGAAAAAGTGTTCATGCTAGAAATAACATTAATATGCTAAAATAATATTTTGGGATTTTTTGGAGTTAATTTAATAATTAAAAATCAATTAAAAGTGATTTAAATGCAAAAATAGGAATTAAATAAAATATGCATGCAAAAATAATATTTTTAATTTTAAAAATTAAATAAACATTTTTCTGATGTGTATGCAAAAAATAAATATTTTTGGTATTTTTTAAATGCATGATAAAAATTATGAAAGATAAATTAAAATGGATGAAAATATTAAAAGAAAATAGAATAGGAAAATAGAAAAAATATGAAATTTTGCAAAAGGAAAAAAGAGAATGGTCCTGGCAGGGATTGAACTCATGACCATTGAGGGAATCTTCCACGAGCATTAACCAGGCGACTTGCACGTGTCAAAGAATCCAAAATCAATTGTTTTTGAATGATTACGTGTCACAGGAATGTTTGAAAGCAGTCGACCGCGTGGACCCCAATTTGAGCGAGAGGCGAATCGAGAGAGCCATCGCGCCACCTTGACTTCCGGTCTTCACGATCAACGGCGGGAGCCTAGCTCGGTCGTCTTCTCCGACTGAAATCGAACTGGAAAAATACGCGAAATAAAAAGTTCTAAGGTGCCTTACCCCCCTATATCGAGCATTCCGGATTCAATGGTGGTGTTAGTTTCAATTGAAAATGCCTCATCATTGGTTCGAAGCTCCATTCGAAAACCCTAAACATGGCATTAAGCGATTCGGCGTTCAAGCTTGCTAACGATTGCCCGATCAATCACATGAGTCTCATGAACACAACAAAATCATTAGAATCGATTAAAACAAGCAGATAATAAAAATGAAATTTCAAGAAAGTTTCGAATATGTATGAACATGTATGCATCGATTCAGGCTGTTTTGATCATTGGCAATGATGTATACTCACTCTACATTACCTCAGGAACACGTTTGGATGGTTGAAAGAGGCTGCAAAGTAAAATTCGAATTTTACAACTTTGAGAAAAATTTTGGCAAAATAAGGGTTGTGTATGGGGCTAGGGTTTCGTGTTCTTTGATGTGTAATAGACTGAGTATTTATAGAGTGAATTGAGAGGGCAAAGAGAGTGAAAAAAGATTGGATCTTGAATGTAGAATAAATTCTTTTCAAATAAAATCAAATTTTGGAAAAAAATTGATTTTCTCTTCAATGTGAGAGATAACACGAATTTGGTATGTTCCATGGGCTATCTTGGACCTCAAGTTTGATAGAAATTCACTCCTTTTGGAAAAATATCTTATTTTCATATTTTATATAATTTAATTTTGAATTAAATGGTTTTAAATTCAAAAATAAATAAATAAAATAGAAAATTGTCATGGCAAGGCATCAATAGGTCACAAATAATATTATGATCAAGTTTGGATCATAAAATTATAGGCCCATTTGGAAAAAATTGGATTTTGACAAATATCTCCTTTTGTGCAATTGTTCAAAAATGCCCAACTTGTGAATGGTGTATTTTGCTCAATTTTCCATATTTTTGAATGTTATTGGACTTTTTGGAAAGCTCTAAGAGTCCTCTAACAAACCTCTTTGGTTTCATCTCAATTGGAGTATCCATGCTCAATATATCTTCAAAACAAAAAAGTTGACTTTTTATTGACTTTGAAAAGGACCTGTAATATTTTGATCCATACCTTGCAAATGAAGCATTTTTTGAACATTCTTGTAAGACATGAAGTTGTAGAGAATTGAATTTCCTTCAAAACAAGAGGTGGTGGAAAAATTTCTGAGAAAGTATGAAGAAGTTATGCTCAGTCAAAGTTCAGTTGACTTTTCACTGAAAAACCCTAATTTGGAAAGTTTGACTTTTGAGCAAATCTTGAATTTTCTTGATGAATCATGATCAAGCCTTGATCAAATGATGAATGTAACTTCAAAATGAGGATGTTGACCAAAAATCATGAAGTTTGACTGTATGTTGACCACAGTTGACTTTTTGTCCAATACAACTGATGTTCAACCATCTGAGGAATTGTCTGAGGAAACTTGACTTGTAAGGCTTGAAACTTGACATGGAGAATCTTTGAAGCATATGAGGAGGCATGGTGACCATGGGAGAGGTTGGAAGTTCATATGGATCTGAGAATTGCCAAACCCTAGTTTGGGTTGATTGTCTAGGAAAGGGTTTGTCTGATCAACCCTTGAGGAATCCTTGAGCATGGATGTATGAAATGTCTTGAGAAGTAAGAGGGAAAATTTTGGGGTATGACAGACATGGAAGGCGACGATGTCGAGGCTGCTTTGGCAAGGTTGAATCAATTCATGAATCGACACGCTACTACTTCAGATTCTGACCATTCTCAGATTCACAGCGATAAGTTAGGACCTAAGGCTGCCAAAAATCAAGAAATTGAATTACCTTATTTGTACTCATGCTTTCAATCATGAATTGCCCCATGCACTGGATGAAGACTCAACTCTTGGGCCTGAATTTCTGGATGCCATTGCCCAGTTAAAAGGTCTTGAGATTTTTGAGTTTTCAAAACTGATGATTGCAGCTTTCGAAAACATCCTTTCTCCTCTTCTGGCCAATATTACTCAAACCAAGGAGACTGAACAATTGGTTGACACCAAACAGGCAACAGTGAGGCAGAATGTGGAGATGGTGAGGAAAGCTACAATGGCGGTTGCAGAAATAAAAACCCGCATCAATCAGAGGCTGCAAGAACAGGGCCCCAAAAGGAAACGAGCTGCTGAAATACGCAGTTAAATTGTCGAACTGACGAAAGAGCTGGAGCTTATCGAAAGACAAGACAAAGAAATCGACCAGGCCAACACTTCTGATCAAAAAGAAATGCGCCTGTTGACCAAGGATGATCTCATCGTTAGTAACGCCACGACTAAGGTCGAAGAAGAGTTGCACACTCTCAAAGTCAAGGCTGATGAACTAAGTAACACTGTTGTTTGCCTTGAGAGTGACTTGGGCAATTTTCAAAGAAAATATGGCAATTTATGATTGATGTATAAATATATTCGTTGTAGTTTTCATTTCTTGTAATCTGAACTTCTATTATTTATAAAACACCATCTTTTCTGGCATTCTATTATTTGCACAATTTATATTTTGTACAATTTCCATGTTGGCTTTATCACTATGTTCTAGCTCAGTTCGACTCACAGATCTCAAGTGGTCGAAATTGAAATTTCTTGAAGAATAGGCTTGTATTTCTTCAAGTATTTACCATTTACTCTCAGAATACGTCGATCTGAGGCTAATTTCTCCAATTCATATGCGTTATTGGAAAAAACTTGGATTATTTTAAACGGTCCTTCCCAATTTGGGGACCATTTACCTAACACCCTATCATTTCTGTCCATAGGCAATATTACTTTCCAAACTAAATCATCAACCTGGAAAACTTTGTCTTTTACCTTTTTATTATAAGCTCTAGCCATTCTATCTTTTTGCCTTCTCAAGGCATCAAGGGCTAACATTCTTTCTTCGTCCAAATTGACCAACTCATCAGTCGTCATCTTCCAATAGTCTTCAGACAATATTTCATGTTGTCGTTGAATTCTCACAGATTGAACATGTATTTCTACTGGTAACACAGCATCATGTCCATATGCCAATCGAAATGGAGTTGTTCCAGTTGCCTCCTTGGGAGACGTTCGACAGGCCCACAGCGCTTGATCTAATGTTTGGTGCCAGTTTCTGGGTTTCTTACCCACATGCTTTTTGATCAAGCCAATTATTACTTTGTTTGCAGCTTCGACTTGACCATTTGCTTGAGCATAATAGGGCGTATAAGTTAGTAGTTTTATTCCAACTTCTTTTGCAAAATCTTGCATTTTCTGGCCTGTGAACACTGTGCCTTGGTCGGTTGTAATTGTTTCTGGAACTCCTAACCGACACATAATATGATTCTGTATAAAATCAATCACAGCCTCTTGATCGACATTTCTCAATGCTATGGCTTCGACCCATTTTGTGAAATAATCAAGACCAACCAGAATGTACCTTTGTTGCTTAGATGATGCTGGTTTTATTTCACAAATTACATCCAAGGCCAATCTGTGATTGCAAGCTTCTTAAAGCCTTGGTTTTGATGAAGACAACAATGGATTTCAAAGTGCAAAGGATGTGCAAAAAGTATTTCATTGTCATGAAGCCTTGGTACAATGTCTTGAGGATTAGAAGAAGAGTTTATGAAGATTCAACAATGTAAATAGGTATACATAATTCCTCAAACTTAAATATAGATGTTCACATAATTTGAAAATGAATTTGAAATGTTTTTGAAAAAGTATTTTTGAAAATAAACTTTCGAGAACAGTTCCGTCCCATGGGAACCGGGTTCCAAGCTTTCAACGCCTTCGGTTTTTGCAGGAACGGGTTGGTCCTACATGGGAACCGGTTCCTGCGTGAATTTTAAATATTTTTCCATAACGTTCACTAGGAACGGGTTACTGCAGGAACGGTTCCCAGTGAAACTATCGATTTTATTTTAGTTTTGAACCTTTTCAAAATGGCTTTCATTCATGGTTGAGTTGCACCCTTTCATACAAAATGGCATGAATGAAAAGGCATTTGGGGCGATATAAATATTGCGAATTTCAAAATTCAAATAACCTTCTTCAATCAATAATCTTTCATAATTCTCCAAATTTTCAAATGTTTTCTTTGTGAACATTTATATTATTCTTGAGAATTATTGTATGTCTTGAAGAAGAAGATCAATCAAAATTGATCTGCTCTCATCTCTTTCAAATCTATTATTGTACTACAAGCGAAATTATTGTGTTCTTACTTTCCGGATTGTTGGAAGTAAGGTGTGTGATTGAAGAGGATTGTTCTTGATTCACATGAGTGTTGGTTTTGATCTTAAAGGTGTTAAGAACCTTTGATCATTCTATAGGTTTAGATAAGTAAGCATTGGCTGTACAATTATTCTAAACTATAGTGAAAATCTCTTCGTGTTGGAAGGGGATGGAGTACTCTCGGATTGTGAGGGAACCGGGATATATCGTTGTGTTCTTTACCTTTCTGCTTTTACCGCTTTCATAAACTTTACCAACAAAAGAAAAGCAATCATCAAAATCCTTCAGATACTTAACCACAAAAATACTCCAAGTATTCTCATAAATCATAATAAAATTTTTATCTACCTAATTCACCCCCCCTCTTAGGCACTCTCAGACTTACACAATCCTCTGAATGGCCAAGGCTTTATAATAGCATGCAACTCGCTTGCTGGTACGTGCTGGATGCCCCCATGCATCTGGCATTCTTGGCATCCTCTAGCGAACTCAATACAATCTTTCTGCATTGAGGGCCAATATACGCCTGTTCGCATTAGCAACCACTTCATCTTGTGTCCAACTTGGTGAGCGCCACGTGCCCCACTATGCACACTCGACATAGCTACATATGCCTCACTTTCTCCTAAGCACTTAAGTAATACCCCTTCGACAGTTTTCTTAAACAGTTCATTTTCAATCAAAACAAAACTTAAAGCGCGATACTTTATTTTACGATCTGTCGAACCTGTTGGCAAACGCAAGTAATCAACCAGAGGTTTTCGCCAATCACTATCTTGCCCATTATCAATTGCTAAAATTTCGAAATTTTCTGCATCTATGGCTCCTAATTTTATAATTGATAAATCTGAAGGGGATAATGAAGTAGCTCTAACCTTTTTCTTTACTTGAATACCATCTTCATTCTCATTCTTCTTGTATCCTGAAGCTTCTTCTGCTAAATCATTAGCTTCTTGATTTTCTCGTCGGGGTATGTGTCGAAGGCTTGCTTGTTCGAACCGTTTCAACAATCTTACGACAATCACAAAGTACATGATCAAATTCTCCTTCACGCATCTATATTCTTTTGACACTTGTTTGATTACCAATTTAGAATCTCCCATAATTTCGACACTCCTTGCCCCCAATTCTAGCAGTAGTTCAAGCCCAGCAATAAGGGACTCATATTCTGCTTCCTTGTTAGTGCAAATACCGTCGATGGTGTATTTGAACTCTGTTGGAATTCCACTAGGAGAAATTATAACTCCACCAATTCCTGCACCATTTTTGTGACTGGAACCGTCGAAGTATAATTTCCAAGGTACTAGATCAACAAAATTCTCTGGCATAGCCACCATAGAATGGTCGACTAAGAAATCTGCCACTATTTGCCCTTTCATTGCTTTTAAAGGCACATACGTTAAGGAATACTCAGTTAATGCTAAAGCCCACTTACCAATTCGACTATGCAAAATTGGTTTAGACAACATGTGTTTAATAATGTCGAAATGAGACAAAATATGAACATCAACTGGCTTTATATATTGCTTTAGTTTAATATAAGAGAAATACAAACATAGGCATAGTTTTTCTATGTCACTATACCTAGTTTCAGAACCATTTAACATGCGACTAAGGTAATGCACAGGACGCTCGACATGGTTATCGTCCTCTTGAACTAACATACTACCTATGGTCGAATCTGAGGCTGCTATATACAACCTCATAGGCCTATTTCTAAGTGGAGGCGCCAATATAGGAGGCTTCGTCAGATACTCCTTTATTTCTTCGAAAGCCTCTTGATGTTCTTCTTGCCACACAAGTTCTTCACTCTTCAGTCGAAGTAGTGGTGAAAACGCCTTTGTTTTGCCAATTAGGTTGGAAATGAATCTGTAATACGGTGAACTAACTTTGAGATTTTTGTTTTGCTTTTTATCGCAAATGTTGTGGATAGCAAGAGTCGCCACCGACTTTTCTTTTATCCAATTAAGGGAAGGTGAAAAGAACAGGAAAAGACCTTCGTTAGATTCTGAGTAAGGGAGAAGGTTATGAAAAGGGAAGGTATTAGCACCCCTTTCCATCCGTAGTTATCTACGGGCTCTTAGTTGCTCTTAGATCACTTTAAAAATGTGTTTTCTGTGTGTTTGACAAAATGTTTTGAAAAGGCATTTCGCTTTGACTTTGTAATGATTCATGTAGGAATGTATACAAAGTGTTCGGAAATGTTTTGTTTTGAAAAGAGTTTGAACTTTGACAAAAGTGTGTGGTGTGAAAAGTATTTTGATAGAGCAAGCAACTAAAAGTCTTATTACCAACTCAGAATTGGTCGTTTTCGTGTTATTTTACTTTCCTTTAGAATAGCGCTATCCATACCATTAGTTGGTAGGTAACCCTATTCGTTGAATGTAAGCAGGACATTCGAAGGGACATCGGATGGTCATAGAAGGCAACTTGTAGGAAGTATCCTAGCATATTCGAAGGGACTATCATCATTTTTCGTAGGCGACAATCGAGGGTCAAGATCATGTATTCGGAGGCGACATCGTGGGTCTATGATCTTTGTATCGAAGGGACTATGATGATTTGTTTTGAAGGCAACGGTGCTAGAATACCTCTACGTTCGAGGGACTTGACCATTTGAATTCGTAAAGGCAACGAGAGAGAATTACCCTAAGGGGTGCATGTTTGAGAAGAGTGTGTCAAATTCAGATATTTTATCTTGAAATTATGAGTGATCTATGTCCAATTTTATCTTGCCATACACGCCTAGTTACTAGCAATTTATAGGGTGCAGAAAGTAAATTGCGGAAAGATAAATGTCCTACGCTATTACATGGCTTTGGGGCAGATACATAATTGAAAGTGCGGAAAATAAAAGCCCTAATTAAACTATTACATCCCATAGGCAGTTACATAATTGGAAAAGAAAGAAAGAAAAGCAAGAAAAATCGTCCGAAACGTTACAACCTGTGAACAGATACATAATCGGAAAACGGAAGAAAATTGCATAAGAGAAAAATGTTAGCAAAAATAAATATTTTTGAGTGAGGAAAAAGGTTTTGTGTTAGTAATGACATTAATATGGTAAGATAATTTTTGGTAACTTTTGGAATTGATTTGATAATTTAAAAACAATTAAAAGCCATTTAAATGATTAATTAATAATTAAATTAAATATGCATGCAAAAATAATAATTTTTATATTAAAAATTAAATAAGTATTTTTCTGATGATCATGCAAAAAATAAATATTTTTTGGAGTTTTTTAGATGCATGATAAAAAATATTAGAGATAAATTAAATAGAATGAAAAATATTAAAGAAAAATAAGAAAAATATGTTAGTTTTCTAACTTGCAAAAATATATGGTCCTGGTCAGGCTCGAACCGGTGACCTCTTGGCAACACGTCACGCTTCCTTGCCTTAACCACTGAGCCAACATGCGTTTGGTGTCAAAACATTGAAACGAAATCGTTTTAAACAAACTTGATTTCTGGAAACCAAGAACACGCGCGAAGATCTTCATCTTCTTCATTTGAAATTTTGAAAAGTTAGCGTCGGATGGACTCGACGCTAAGGCCCCTGCAAACATCAAAAATCCAATACAAGCAATATAAATGAAATTCAAAGCCATGGTTCGATTCCTTTTTGTCCCCTGATCATCCTGGTAGCCTTGGTTTGGTCCAATTTTACCTATTTCGTGAGATCCCAATTCGAACCATGGAACCCTAGCTATGGTGGATTTCGATTCTGGCCACTAAAATGCAATTAAACTATGCAGAAAGTTTCCAAACATCATTCTAAACACAAAACAAACATCAAAACATGTTTAAAACGCATGAGGATTAAAAATCGATTTTGGAAAAAGTAAGAACAAACCAAATCGTGTTTTCTCAATTCTTGATGTTTTTGAGAGATGTAAAGGTCTGGATCGACTCCAGGGACTCCAAGGAATGCAAAGGAATGCTTAAAACCAATTGAATCGAGTTGGAACTATGGCTGCAAGTTGCTTGAAGGGCACGGTTTTTTTTTACTTAGGTTAGGGTTCCTCCAAGCAATTTTTCTGTTCTTGTTCATGTGGTATGCATTGTACATTTATAGTAGATGGATTTTGGGCTGATTTGAGGAACAAATAATGATCAATCAATGTAAAATTTATTTGATTTTGTACAAAATCAAATCTTCCTTATTTGATCCAATTTCTTCAATTTCTTGCCAAATCAATGCAAATTTCAAAATTTTCCAGCTTGTGTGAGTTACTTGGATCTCAAGTATGAGAGAAAAATCAATTTTGCATTTAATTTTGATTTTATTCCTTATTTTTAAATTTAATTTGATTTTAAATGAATAAAATCCAAATTAAATAGAAAAATAAAGACAAAATTCGTGGCATTGGGCTTGAAGGTTCCAAATAAGATAAGGAACAAGTTTAAACCAAGTAAAACTAGGCCCATTTGCAAAATTTTGGATTTTGACAAGTATTTCTCTTTGTGCACCTCTTCAAAAATACCCAACTTATGCAAGGTGTATTTTGCTCAATTTTCCACATTTTTGAGTGTTCTTGGACTTTTTAGAAAGCTCTAAGTGTCCTCTAACCAACCTCTTTGGTTTCATCTTAATTGGAGTTTCCATTCTCAATAAATCTTCAAAACAAAAAGTTGACTTTTTGTTGACTTTGAAAAGGACCTGTAATATTTTGATCCATATCTTCCAAATGAAGCATTTTTTGAACATTCTTGTGAGACATGAAGTTGTAGAGAATTGAATTTACTTCAAAATGAGAGGTGATGAAAAAATTTCTGAGAAAGTATGAAGAAGTTATGCTCAGTCAAAGTTCAGTTGACTTTTCACTAAAAAACCCGAATTTGGAAAGTTTGACTTTTGAGCAAATCTTGAGTTTTCTTGATGAATCATGATCAACCCTTATCAAATGATGAATGTAACTTCAAAATGAGGATGTTGACCAAAAATCATGAAGTTTGACTGTATGTTGACCACAGTTAACTTTTTGTCCAATATAACTGATTTTCAACCATCTGAGCAATTGTCTGAGGAAACTTGACTTGTGAGGCTTGAAACTTGACATGGAGATTCTTTGAAGCATATGAGGAGGCATGATGCTTGGGGAATCCTTGTTTGGGTTGATTGTCTAGGAGAGGGTTTGTCTGATCAACCCTTGGGGAATCCTTGAGTATGGATGTGTGAAACGTCTTGAGGAATAGGAGGGCAAATTTTGGGGTATGACAGCTGCCCCTGTTCAATCTTCTTGTACTGGAAGGGTTAGATTGGCGTGCGTGCCTTTCGTGACCTGGAGGTAGAAGATGATTGAACACTCGAGTACACCTGAAAATTTGCACTCGCCGTCGGCTGATGATGCGGGAATGGGCTTATAGATGCCATTTGGAGAAGTTGGAGATTTCGCTAGGGAATGAGTCGTACGCTAGACTCAAGAGTGTCGTCTAAATAGAAGAGTTGTCAGAGCTAGGCTCGGTGGCTGTTCCTGGAAGCGGAAGGGGCACGAAGATGAGCTTAAGATGCCATCCGGAGGGAACGATGTTGAGTTGTACATTAGACTTCGTGCTCATCTTTGAATGAAGTTACTGGTTTGTATTGGTTTTTAACCAAATATGCAGCATTCTGAAGGTGGAGAGCTGTTGACAAATAGTCGGAGATGGGCTTAAGATGCCATCCAAGGCAACTGAGTCGTACGCTAGACTATGTAGTTGCTGTTAATAATAAGAGAGAGTTAGAACAAATCTTCGTCTTGATTACTCTGAGAGGATAATAGTCGTCAAAGTGTGGACAACTTCCCTGTTGTGCTTCGGGTATTGATCCATCGCCTGTTATCGGAGGATAACTTGTGTGATCGTTCAGATAGGGTTTCCCGTCTGGATTCGGGTATTAATCCTGGATCTGTTGTTGGAGGACAACTTAGGCGGTCGTTCAGATAGTTTTCCCGTCTGGCTTCGGGCATTAATTTTGGACCAATTGTCGGAGGACAACTAGGGTGGTCGTTCAGATAGTTTTCCCGTCTGGCTTCGGGCATTAATCCTGGACCTGTCTGTTTTAGAAGTGATTTTCACCTGTTTTGGAAAAACAAAAGAAACTTTGATAGAATATCGTTAGTCTTATGCAAATTATGATGCATGACGATGTGTATGAATGACATATGCACAAATTATGACTTTTATGAGTAATGTATGAATGATAGATGTTGTGGTATTTCAAAACATATCCATCTTGAAGAAGATGTGGATGTTCTCTGCTTGGGGATTCCTGGCTTCTGTTTGGGGACGAAATAAACGGATTGGAAACCCTGAGAAGAAAGATGATCTTGATTCCTCCGATGCACTATCTGACCAAGTCTTGAGCCTAGATATTGTTGAGGATGGTAGAGATCGAGAGACGCACTGCTGAGGATCTTGTGCATAGACCCTGCTGGGCAGAAAGCTAGGAGGCGCTCTACTGGGGATCTTGTGCGTAGATCCTACTGGAGAGCATTTGACAGATGCTGGGAGACCGGGTTAGAAGGATCTGGAGCCCGTCGAAATCTCTGGCTGGGGAATAAAAGATGTAGGTTTCCTCTGATGCACTACCCGACCATGTTTCAAGTCTGGATACTGCTGCTACCGGGGAAATAATGATTGCTGAGAGATATTCTGCTGGGGATGCCTCTGCTGGTGATGAATCGTTACTGCTTGGAGACTGATGTAACATGGCTCAGTTGAGTGGAATCACTGCTCAGGGACCTACGTGATGAAGCTTGGAATGTCGGGACTAGTGGAGGAAAATGCGTACTCCGTTGGGGAAGGTTTGTGATGAGTGACATCTCTATGGGGATCGTACTTTGCAGGGGAACATATTGGTGACTTTCATCGTCATCTCAATTCCTAGAGCCTGTAGTAATTACTTTCGTATGCTTACTTTTCGCATGTTTGTGAATAGATATTTATTGTCAGATGCATATAATCATTCAAAGCAAACATTGGACTTTATGCAAACAACAATAGCAAAAATTTTAAAGAAAGAACTTGTATTAATTTGAAATGCGGCGTATGGCCAAGTAGTTTGTACACAAGAAAAGTCAAAAGCTATGCGGAAACAATCTCGTCAAGTTCCAACTATGCTAGTACTCATATATTTCAACTATCTCATCCCCTTGCTGTCAGTAGAAAGTGAGTGAATTGATTTTCTCCATTTGAACCTTGAATGCTGATAGTAGCCTGTAGATAGGTGATTCGGACGAGACATAGTCGTACGCTTAAATCCCTAACTTTTGCCTAGTGAAGCAACTCGTTTTTCAAAAATCATTTAAATAAATTTTCAAAACAATGAAATCGCCACCTAATTTTATTTGTTCTAAAAAAGAACGGGAAAATATAGATAAAACCCACAAAAATCGGATAAGGCGATCTACAAGACCAAAAAGCATGGATTCGAGAGTCGGTTACGCAAGAGGAAGGTATTAGCACCTCTTACGTCCATCGTACTCGATGGGACCCATTTAGTTCGAAATGTGTTTGTGTGTGTGTAATCGCTAATTTCTAAGTCATGAATAAGAAATAAGAAAAGGGGTTTATTTATTATTATTTTGAGTTTGACACGGTTTCGAAACCGCGTGCCTACGTATTCCCTCGTGCAATGGGAAAGTCAAAACTCCGTAGTTCTTGTTGAAAATGTTTGAATTGGTTGTATTGATTTTAATAGAAATGTTTTTGATGACCGCATATGAGCGGAAAAGGAATTTAAATGGGTTGAATTGATTTTAATTGTAGATGACAAGTACCAAAATATTGGGCTATCCTCTAACGATTCAATACTCGAGATTGGTGATTGAGGTCAACCGATCATCTCTCATCCAAAATCTTTATTATGAAAAGAGTGAGGTGAAACAAAGTTCACTTTTATTAAGTGTATGGAATAAAGTATTTAAGTCATTGGGTTACCCTCTAATGGCCCAAATACTTTACATTTTAATTAAATCGTCGGGCTATCATCCAACAATTTAATTAAATACCATAGCACTATGTTTTTTTTTGTGGTAGAAAATTGATTTTTAAAAGAACAAGTTCAATTAATTATTTTGACTTGAAAGTGTTTTAGGGGTTTGATTGTGGATAGAAGAATTTGATTAGGAAAACAAGCGAGCCCATACAAGGTGGCTTTATGTATGCTCCTAAAAGTGGGACTAGCGTGACACTAGTATTCTAAACGACCGATTGGAACAATCGATCGGATAGTTGTCGCTGTAGAAAAGCCCAGGACCAAACTATAAATGTGTGCAAGTGTGCGTTGTGTATGTTTACCTGTTCCTTGATGAGGAGCCCAAGAGGAGGCTATATGTTCTAATATGATAAACGCATAATTAAACGGTAATTAAAGCACGCAAGGAAATAAATCCTAAGCTATTACAATCTATGCGGGAGTGGGAGTACATGTTCATGAACAGGGATATATATACAACCAAATCGAATTAATTTGAATAAATGAATAGCTTTTATGTTGTGCAAGAGTTGAGCTCCAAGTAATCTTCAAGATCGGATAAGGCTTGACGCATCGGATGAATACCAAATGAAGATTCCTACATCACTCAAGATACAAACAAAAACTATGCGAAGAATAGATATATTTGCGTTCAAATTCATTCGAAGGTTGAATTAAATTCCAAATTCGAAATTGCAACACAAAGATCATTACAATGTAATTGAATTTATTTACAAATGGATATGAATAAAGTTATAAGAATAAAAATAATATGTATATTTACATACTAAATATAATAACAAAAATATTATGTATTTTATATTTACAAAAATAAAAATGACATTTACTAGATATTAATAATGGAACAACAATAATAAGAATGTAATTGGAAGAAAAGTATATATGCTAAGAGGAAATGATGATTGGACTTTTCTTGAATGCCTTCACAAGTAACAAATCCGTTAGTAGCATGAGTGTAAAGTTGGAAAATGGCTAATAATAAAAGGAAGATGAAAGAAATTGAATGAAATTTGTATCGTAACATGAACACTTTCAAGAATCAAAATTGTTATCATTACCCAAACAAAATAGCATTCATCATTGTGAATTCATTCAACATCAAATAAACACAAAGGTTACTCATGATTCATCAATACACAAGCCACAAAATCAAGAATTCTGCTATAGCTTAAATCCAAACATGAAAAGTCAAGTTTTAAACAAAACTTTTATCGCACAAATCAAAATCCGGGCAGCCACCACTTATATCCATTATCGCACAATAAAATCATCTCAAACAAGCATGAAATCTTACAATGGTACTCCGATATCACAACAAACTTTATCATTTGAAATAAAACTCGAACATCATCAAAATCTCTTTCGGAAAGGGCTCCATCAACATGGTTCAACATTAAGGCATTCGAAATTAAAATACCAACAAAATGTTTGTCTTCACAAATTTTCCGTTTAACATCAAATTGAATAACCAAAACCAATATCACAAACAAAACTTCTCAATTGATTTTAAACCTAACGTTATCACAATATATTGTTAAGATGCGAATTTTTCACCGACAAAACATGTTATCAATAAAACTTCACTACCTTCAATACTAAAATGAAACGTCCGGCATGATAGTTTCTACACAAACAAAGCGATACTGACATAACGATTTTAACATCCTGATTTGGCATGACATCAATGCTGTCAAAATGACCATCATTCCAATTCAAATTTCCATGGTATTGACATAAAAAAAAACAAATTACAACCTCCATCAATCCGATTTAAACAACACGGTGTAAATCAAAGCGAACCAACATGGTGATATCGAAATCCACCTCAAACAGACTAAAGTTATGTAACATGTATCAAAAAATTTCACCAACTTAACCTGCTGGACTAAAGATTTATCATAACCAGAAGAAAAAAAGCAAATTCTATTCAGATTCAGATTCAACATGCTATATCACGAATTAATTCAGTCCATTAACAGTAGCGTAACAATTATAAAAACAAGCATCGAGGATTACCGAACAAAAGAGATGTCGAGCTATATTCGAGCGTTGATGTGAAGCTGTAAGTTGATTGTTGACTGTTGTTGCTGCTGTTGCTTGAATGTCGAGAGAGAGAGATAGCAGGGAACCACGTTTCGTCTTGACAGAGAGTTGCTGTGAGTGAGACGGAGATAATAGTGATGAGAGCGAAGTGGGAAGCAGCGAGAGAGGTGGCTACGGCGGCTTCTGCAGTTGGTGCGGTAGTGAAAACATTGCTGGATGGTGGTGGTTGCGGCAACGAAAAGAAGATGGAGGCGGAGTGTTTTCCAGTGAAGTGGCTTACGGCGGAACGGATAAAGACGGAGGGGGTTTTGCGAGTGAATGAAGGGAAGGTTGAAGTTGAAGTATGAGTAAAGGAAGGGGGTTTTTGGTATCAGAGCAAGAGGAGGGTTATTAATGGTGGAGACACGGAGAAATGCGGAGGAGAGAGACGGAGCAATAGAGGGAGGAGATGGACGGAGGTTCTGTGGAATGGTGGTGATGGAAACAGGATGATGAATGGATGTTAGAGAAGGAAATGGCGAGGGAGATGGCTTCGGATGAGTGGATATGGAGTATTGGATGGAGAAGATGAAAATCTGGGAGTAGTGGCTGGGTGATGCTGTTACAGTGGGATAATGGCGTGTGAGGAAACGGATTGAGAGAGAGATAATGAGGTTGGAGGGGTATTGAATAGTATGTACAGAGGGATTGGGAAGAAGGTTTAGATGGAGGTTGAAGAAGATGAGTAAGGTTGGAGGATAAAGGTCACGGTTGAAGGTGTTGTGAGGAAATGGATGATACGGTTGGAACAGAGTGTTGGAGGGTGAGAAACAGGGTCACGGTTGAGCTTTGGATCGGAGAAGTTGGCTGAAAGGAAGTAATAGTGAGACGCGAGGGAGCAGTAGAGAGTATTGAGGGAAGCAACGATGACATTGGAGGGATAAGGCTGTTTGGAAAATGAAAACTAATTTATTTTTCACAGATCCCAAAACCAACTGCCTCCGCCTCCTTCTCTCACATTTTCGTTTTCAAATTTGGCTCCCCCTCCACCCTCAACAGAAAGTTATAACACATATATATACCCAATAAATTAGGTTTAGCAATTTTTAAGTAATACCAAAAATGTCCTTTGACAAAATGGGCCTCAAAAGCCCAAAAGACACAAAAAATCTACTCAAACATATTTTTGTTTAAATTTTTAGAGATAAAAGTTAGACACTTAAAATTGTCAAAAATAGTAAAAGTTCGGACAATAATTATCCGAAAAAAATTAAATGAGCATATTAAAATAAACTGCGGGTTTAATAGATTAAAGGAAAATTATCAAAATAATTAAAATTGAAATAAAACTATAATAAAGAATATCTGATTTTAAAACACTTGCGGTCAAAAACAAAACTTCGAAATGTATCGAAAAATTAGAGAGAGCACATTTTCATGATCTACGCGACACGTAGATTCATAAAGCAGTGAGTTAAAGGCGAAAACTTGAAATATTTTTCCCACTAATTTTTGTACAGTGTCGAATCGTCTTTAACAGTCTGTTTATAAAACCGAAATATTAATATTATCGACATATAATCAACTTAACATGATGTAAGAAACAGGTAGATAAATAAAAATGAATGAAGTGGAATAACGGGTATTTCACAACTATAATACAATACAAATGTTGATTTAAATTGACTTTTGGTCAAATTAAATACGACTAAATGATGCATATGCAGTGAATGAATGACTGTTTAATATCAATGGCCTAATGGACGCGTATGCAGGTTTTCGACTTGCCGGGTGTACATGTTTTGTATATATCCTTAACTTTTGCCCGAACCATTTTGGTTCTCCAGGATGCCCTTATTTTTGCCTAGGTTCGTCGACCTAGCGGGTCTCTTTTTATGCGTAGTATTTTTTGACTATGTCTGCATTCACAGGGTGTGGGAAGTCTTCACCATCCATGGTGCTAAGTATCATAGCTCCACCGGAAAATACTGTCTTGACTACAAACGGTCCCTCGTAGGTGGGAGTCCATTTGCCCCTGGGATCACCTTGTGGAAGAATGATGCGCTTGACTACTAGATCACCGACTTGGTAGCCTCTATGCTTGACCTTCTTGTCAAACGCTCTGATCATTCGTTTCTGATAGATCTGTCCATGGCAAATGGATGCGAGTTGTTTCTCATCAATCAAGTTGATCTGGTCAAGGCGAGTTTGGATCCAATCGTCTTCACCTAACTCTGCATCCTGGAGGACTCTGGTTGAGGGTATCTGAACCTCGATGGGTAGGACTGCCTCCATACTGTATACAAAAGAGAAGGGGTTGCCCCTGTTGATGTTCGTACCGTAGTGCGATAACCATGAAGAGCGAATGGTAACATCTCATGCCAATCCTTGTAGGTCACTGTCATCTTCTGTATAATCTTCTTAATGTTCTTGTTGGTGGCTTCCACTGCACCATTCATCTTAGGTCGATAAGGAGAAGAGTTATGATGCTTGATCTTGAACTGCGTGCAGAGTTTGGTGATCATCTTATTGTTGAGATTAGAGTCGTTATCTGTGATAATCCTTTCGGGAGTGTCATACCGACAGATAACATTATGTTTGATGAAACGAGCCACAACATTTTTGGTAACAGATGCGAACGAGGCTGCTTCTACCCACTTGGTGAAATAATCAATTGCCACAAGAATGAAGCGATGTCCGTTGGGCCGTGGGCTTGATTTCTCCGATCATGTCAATGCCCCACATTGCAAAGGCCAAGGACATTAGAACATTCAGAGTCTTGGGTATGTGCACTTTATGCATAAATCGGCATTTGTGACAAGATCGAGCATATCGGTGACAATCAGCTTCCATGGTGGACCAATAGTAACCTGTTCTCAAAATCTTCTTAGCCATTGTATGACCACTGGATTGGGTACCAAATGCGCCTTCATGTAACTCTTCCATGATCGTTCCATTGTTTTACGGTCTACAGGTAAGCACAAGTCGTGGTTGCGCTTGTATAAGATGTCGTTGTTGAGGAAGAATTTGGATGCAAATCGTCTCAAGAACTTCTTATCATTGACAGATGCCCCTACAGGATACTCCTGAGTCTCAAGATACCTCTTCACGTCATAGTACCAAGGTCTCTCTTCTGTATCAAGCTCATAACAATATGCTGGTTCGTCAAACTTCTCAATGATGATCTGGGGAGCCTCGTTGTCCCATCTGACCTTGAACATAGATGACATAGTAGCTAACGCGTCTGCCAACCGATTCTCTTCTCGTGGAATGTAATTGAAAGTGATCTCTTTGAAGTAGGGAATCAAACCCAAAACATGCTCTCGATATGGAATGAGATTCGGATGCTTTGTATCCCACTCGCCCTTAATCTGACTGATCACTAGAGTTGAGTCTCCATACACTTGTAAGAACTTGATTCTTAAGTCAATAGCAGCTTTGATACCCATGATGCATGCTTCGTATTCGGCCATGTTGTTCATACAATTGAAGCAAAGTCTGGCGGTGAAAGGCGTATGTCAGCCTGTAGGGGATGTAATAATGGCGCCAATGCCATTGCCAAGTGCGTTTGAGGCTCCATCAAAGACCATGGTCCATCGGGATCCTTGTTCAGGTCCTTCGTCTGGTCCTGGTTCTTCGTAATCTGTAACTAGTAAAACATCTTCATCTGGAAATTCGAACTGCATAGACAAATAATCATCTACGGCTTGATGAGCCAAATGATCGGCTACTACACTTCCTTTGATCGCTTTCTGAGAAGTATACTGGATGTCATATTCGGTCAAGATCATCTTCCATCTTGCTATTCTTCCGGAGAGAGCTGGTTTCTCAAATATGTATTTTATCGGATCCATCCTAGAGATCAACAAGGTAGTGTGAGTCAACATATACTGTCTTAGCCGGCGAGCAGCCCAAGCCAAAGCGCTGCAAGTTTTCTCGAGCTGTGAGTATCTTGTTTCACAATCGGTAAACTTTTTGCTAAGGTAGTATATTGCATACTCTTTTCGACCAGACTCGTCATGTTGCCCCAACACACACCCCATTGAGTTCTCTAACACTGTCAAGTACATGATAAGAGGTCTTCCTTCGGCAGGCGGCATCAGGATAGGAGGATTCTGTAGGTACTCCTTGATTTTTTCAAAAGGCATCTGGCAATCGCCGTTCCATTCCACTACTTGATCTTTCTTTAGTAACTTGAAGATCGACTCACAAGTAGCAGTTAGATGTGCGATGAATTTGGCAATGTAATTCAATCGGCCCAAGAAACCTCTGACTTCCTTCTCGGTGCGAGGAGCTGGCATTTCTTGAATAGCTTTAACCTTGGCGGGGTCATCTTCTATACCTTTACCACTGACAACAAACCCTAGGAGTTTATCGGATCTGACTCCAAAGGTGCACTTGTTAGGATTAAGTCTCAATCTGTACTTCTTCAATCTATCAAATAGTTTCCGCAGATGATCAAGATGTTCCTCTTCTGTCTGTGATCGAGCTATCATGTTGTCGACGTAGACCTCTATCTCGTGATGAATCATGTCATGAAATAACGTCACCATGGCACGCTGATAAGTGGCGCCCGCGTTCTTCAGTCCGAACGGCATAACCTTGTAGCAAGAAAGTGCCCCACTGTGTAATGAAAGTGGTCTTCTCCATGTCTTTAGGAGCCATTTTGATCTGATTGTAACCGGAGAAACCATCCATGAAGGAGAAGACCTTATGCTGGGCGGTGTTGTCAACCAGAACATCAATACGAGGAACTGGAAAATCGTCTTTCGGACTTGCTTTGTTCAGATCTCTGTAATCCACACACATTCGTACCTTGCCATCCTTCTTGGGTACGGGTACCACATTTGCGACCCACTGCGGATAAGAAGTAACGACTAGGAAACCGGCGTTGAACTGTTTCATAACTTCGGCTTTGATTTTCTCTGAAATCTCAGGGCGCATGCGACGAACCTTCTATTTTATTGGGAGAAAACCTTCTTTTGTCGGTAACCGGTGTACCACGATATCAATGTCTAAACCCGGCATGTCTTCGTATGACCAAGCAAAAACCTCAATATAATCTTGTAGCATCTGAACCAACCTTTCTCTGACACTGCTCTCAAGACCTGCTCCTATCTTGATCTCTTTTCTATCTTCATCAATACCCAAATTCACAACTTCAACTGGCTCTTCGTGTGGTTGTATAACTCGCTCTTCTTGCTGTAGAAATCTGATAATTTCTCCTGGCACTTCACAATCTTCCTCACTTTCGTCTTCCGCTTGGTAGATCGGATTATCGAAGTCATATTTAGCAATAGCATAGCTGTTATCAACGAGATTCAGAGTGATTCTGCAGTGTATCACGTGGGTGTGTGTAAGAAACACATAGCTTTTTGAAGGGGTGATAAAGTAAAAGAAAGAAAACAACAATTGAATGCAAAATTCCAACGATTTTATTGAATGAAAATATGCAAATGACAGATAATAACCCTCACAAACGAGCCATGATGCCCCGGGCAGGGCACTAGGCTTTAGAGTTTATTGTTCAAAACATAGAAAATACGAAAAGCAAAACAAAAACAAGAGCAATTACTCCTGTCTAAAGTAGATTGGTATGACGTCTTCAGTCTTCCAATTGTTGAGTCCGTTGTCGGGAGTTGGGAAGATCCATTTGCTGAGGTCGAAGTCGTTGTCGTCGTCTTCTATAGCATGGATTCCACTCTGGCTTATGCGGAAAGGAAGTTGGCCGGCATGTTTGCGGCGTATCATCTTCTGACCTTTGATGGTGAAGCCTAAACCAGTCTTGTTAGATTTGAAAGGAAGACCAGGGAGCTGTCCCCAAATAGTTCTACCTCCTTTTTCAACAGCAGCTCGAGCATCTTTCAGCGAGGCCATCCTAGGTGGGACTTGTATAACTTCAGGAGTGACTGGGGAGAGTCAACAGGCATGACTCTGGGGATTGTTTCAAAATCTTGACAGGGAATCTTGAAGAATTCACCTCTCACAATAATGTCACTGGGTTTCAGAACCAACCCTTCAACATCAAGTCGATCAAAAGCAGTCTTTGGCAGGATGTTCAGAGCAGAACTGATATACACCAAAACATGAGACAATGTAACGCCCTTGCATTCAACAGAGATGTGAAAGGCTTTGTTATGTTTCCTTCCGGCCGGAGTCAAATCAGCATCAGAGAAGCCTAAGCCGTTGTTGGCAGCCAGGCTAGCAATACAAACTTCAAATTAATCAGTAGTAGTGTCTTGCGGTACGTGAGCAGTCTTCTGGAACTTCACTAAGGCTTTAGCATGAGCCTCAGAGCACAAGAGCAGAGCTAGCATGGAGATCTTGGACGGAGTCTGTCCCAACTGTTCCACAACATTGTAGTCACTCTTCTTGATGATCTTCAGAATTTCCTCCATTTCTTGTTTGGAGGTGTCTTCAGCAACTTCCTTTGGTACTTCTAGCTGAGCAGGATGAGTCACTGGTTCTTTCCCTCTAGTCTCGGGAACTGGCTGAATAGCTGGAATGCGAGCTGGGGTCGCAGTGTCTTTTGGAGGAGAGAATACTCTTCCAGTTCTGGTCACCTTACTAGATCCGGTGATGTTGTCAATGTCAGGAATGGTAGCTTCAATTGTAAGATCTTCAATGGTCAGAGGGTCTTGCTTGACGCCATGATAGTAAACATCAACTCCATAATTCCAAGGAATAACTTTGTCGGAGGAATATGGAACTGGTCTAGGAGAAGTAATGATGAGAGGTGCCACTCTAGGCACAGGATCAGCAGAGGAAATCCTTATTGTGTTAACATCAACATAGTCTTCTGGGAAATCATCACCCCATCCGGTCGCCTTAACATCTTCGATAGGAATTTTGTAGCTTTCGGAAACAGTGTACTTCACCATATAATCAAACTTTCCACTTGGCTGCCCAAAGGTATCCCACACATTCGGTAAAGTTTCATTCACATCGTCGATCTTCAGTTTCTTAGACATGTCTTCACACAGACTCTCCACAGGTGGTTTCAGGAATAGTATTTCACGGTTATCCATCATGCACTGAACAACGTCTTCTCAACCAAGCACAACCATTAAGTGCAGATGGGCACCAACGACAATTCTCTGGGCATCCTGGGTTGACACCGGCTTGTAGCAAATTCTTCTTAACAGTCATCAGAGGAATGGTCAACTCATCTATGTTGTAAACATAAGAGTTATCGCCAATAGCATTGGAACTTTTGTCATGGTTAGGCATAGGCGCGTTGATCACATTTAGAGTCTCAACAGGAGGATCAAACTCAATCTGCTTAGCTTCAATCATATCTTGAATCTTATTCTTCAGAGCCCAACAATTGTCAGTGTCGTGCCCTGGGCTATTGGAGTGATAAGCGCACTTAGCATTAGGATTATATCTCGGAGAGGAAGTGTTGACACTCTAAGAAGGATCCTTCAAAGTAATCAGCTCTGCTTTCAACATGTGTTGCAAGGCTTGCGACAATGGCATGTTGATCTTCGTAAATTGTCTTCATGGCGTTACGGCTACGCGTTGTCTCAACGAGGTTGTCTTGATGTAGGATTGGAGATCACAACTTCCCCAGATTGAGCACGCGGTCTTAGCTCGGCTTTTCTGACCATACACAGCGTTGGCTTCTTTCTTACCACCAAAAGATCTGTTCGCAGCATTTGAAGATGACTCTACATGAATCTTCCCGATCTTGATACCAGCTTCAATACGCTCTCCTGTCAATATTAGCTCGGTGAATCCGGCTGAAGTGTTTCTAATCAGATGATTGAAGAATGGGCCTGTCAGTGTACCCATAAACATATCAACCAACTCCCTATTGGACAAGGGTGGCTGGCATTGACAACTTGATGGCATTGACATCTATGAATTGATCCGAGTTAGGGAATAGGACCAAACCATAGATTAGTAAGGCCACAACGTCTTCGAATGCATAGAAACTCAAAACTTTGAGGAATTCTCGGGCTTTCTTAATTAGGAACTTAGCAAGAAAACCCTTAACTCCGCTTCTTGTTTGTCATACCCTAAAATTTGCCCTCTTATTCCTCAAGACATTTCATACATCCATACTCAAGGATTCCCCAAGGGTTGATCAGACAAACCCTCTCCTAGACAATCAACCCAAACTAGGGTTTGGCAATTCTCAGATCTAGATGGATTTCCAACATCTCTAATGGTCATCATGCCTCCTCATATGCTTCAAAGAATCTCCATGTCAAGTTTCAAGCCTCACAAGTCAAGTTTCCTCAAACAATTGCTCGGATGGTTGAAAATCAGTTGTATTGGACAAAAAGTCAACTATGGTCAACATACAGTCAAACTTCATAATTTTTGGTCAACATCCTCATTTTGAAGTTACATTCATCATTTGATCAAGGGTTGATCATGATTCATCAAGAAAACTCAAGATTTGCTCAAAAGTCAAACTTTCCAAATTAGGGTTTTTCAGTGAAAAGTCAACTGAACTTTGACTGAGCATAACTTCTTCATACTTTCTCAGAAATTTTTCCACGACTTCTCATTTTGAAGGAAATTAAATTCTCTACAACTTCATGTCTCACAAGAATGTTCAAAAAATGCTTCATTTGGATGATATGGATCAAAACATTACAGGTCCTTTTCAAAGTCAACAAAAAGTCAACTTTTTGTTTTGAAGATTTATTGAGCATGGAAACTCCAATTGAGATGAAACCAAAGAGGTTGTTTAGAGGAAACTTAGATATTTCTAAAAAGTCCAAGAACACCTAAAAATGTGGAAAATTGAGCAAAATACACCTTGCACAAGTCGGGCATTTTTGAAGAGGTGCACAAATAGAAATACTTGTCAAAGTCCAAAATTTTGCAAATGGGCCTAGTTTTTCTTGGTTTAAACTTGTTCCTTATCTTATTTGGAACCTTCAAGCCCAATGCCACGAATTTTGTCTTTATTTTTATATTTAATTTGGATTTTATTCATTTAAAATCAAATTAAATTTAAAAATAAGGAATAAAATCAAAATTAAATGCAAAATTGATTTTTCTCTCATACTTGAGATCCAAGTAACTCACACAAGCTGGAAAATTTCGAAATTTGCATTGATTTGGCAAGAAATTGAAGAAATTGGATCAAATAAGGAAGATTTGATTTTGTACAAAATCAAATAATTTTTGCATTGATTGATCATTATTTGTTCCTCAAATCAGCCCAAAATCCATCTACTATAAATGTACAATGCATACCACATGAACAAGAACAGAAAAAATGCTTGGAGGAACCCTAACCTAAGTCAAAAAAATCGTGCCCTTCAAGCAACTTGCAGCCATAGTTCCAGCTCGATTCAATTGGTTTTAAGCATTCCTTTGCATTCCTTGGAGTCCCTGGAGTCGATCCAGACCTTTACATCTCTCAAAAACATCAAGAATTGAGAAAACACGATTTGGTTTGTTCTTACTTTTTCCAAAATCGATTTTTAATCCTCATGCGTTTGTAACATGTTTTGATGTTTGTTTTGTGTTTAGAATGATGTTTGGAAACTTTCTGCATAGTTTAATTGCATTTTAGTGGCCAGAATCGAAATCCATCATAGCTAGGGTTCCATGGTTCGAATTTGGATCTCATGAAATAGGTAAAATTGGATCAACCCAAGGCTACCAGGATGATCAGGGGACAAAAAGGAATCGAACCATGGCTTTGAATTTCATTTATATTGCTTGTATTGGATTTTTGATGTTTGCAGGGGCCTTAGCGTCGAGTCCATCCGACGCTAACTTTTCAAAATTTCAAATGAAGAAGATGAAGATCTTCGGGCGTGTTCTTGGTTTCCAAAAATCAAGTTTGTTTAAAACGATTTCGTTTCAATGTTTTGACACCAAACGCATGTTGGCTCAGTGGTTAAGGCAAGGAAGCGTGACGTGTTGCCAAGAGGTCACCGGTTCGAGCCTGACCAGGACCATATATTTTTGCAAGTTAGAAAACTAACATATTTTTCTTATTTTTCTTTAATATTTTTCATTCTATTTAATTTATCTCTAATATTTTTTATCATGCATCTAAAAAACTCCAAAAAATATTTATTTTTTGCATGATCATCAGAAAAATACTTATTTAATTTTTAATATAAAAATTATTATTTTTGCATGCATATTTAATTTAATTATTAATTAATCATTTAAATGGCTTTTAATTGTTTTTAAATTATCAAATCAATTCCAAAAGTTACCAAAAATTATCTTACCATATTAATGTCATTACTAACACAAAACCTTTTTCCTCACTCAAAAATATTTATTTTTGCTAACATTTTTCTCTTATGCAATTTTCTTCAGTTTTCAGATTATGTATCTATTCACAGGTTGTAACGTTTCGGACGATTTTTCTTGCTTTTCTTTCTTTCTTTTCCAATTATGTAACTGCCTATGGGATGTAATAGTTTAATTAGGGCTTTTATTTTCCGCACTTTCAATTATGTATCTGCCCCAAAGCCATGTAATAGCGTAGGACATTTATCTTTCCGCAATTTACTTTCTGCACCCTATAAATTGCTAGTAACTAGGCGTGTATGGCAAGATAAAATTGGACATAGATCACTCATAATTTCAAGATAAAATATCTGAATTTGACACACTCTTCTCAAACATGCACCCCTTAGGGTAATTCTCTCTCGTTGCCTTTACGAATTCAAATGGTCAAGTCCCTCGAACGTAGAGGTATTCTAGCACCGTTGCCTTCAAAACAAATCATCATAGTCCCTTCGATACAAAGATCATAGACCCACGATGTTGCCTATGAATACATGATCTTGACCCTCGATTGTCGCCCACGAAAAGTGATGATAGTCCCTTCGAATATGCTAGGATACTTCCTACAAGTTGCCTTCTATGACCATCCGATGTCCCTTCGAATGTCCTGCTTACATTCAACGAATAGGGTTACCTACCAACTAATGGTATGGATAGCGCTATTCTAAAGGAAAGTAAAATAACACGAAAACGACCAATTCTGAGTTGGTAATAAGACTTTTAGTTGCTTGCTCTATCAAAATACTTTTCACACCACACACTTTTGTCAAAGTTCAAACTCTTTTCAAAACAAAACATTTCCGAACACTTTGTATACATTCCTACATGAATCATTACAAAGTCAAAGCGAAATGCCTTTTCAAAATATTTTTGTCAAACACACAGAAAACACATTTTTAAAGTGTTCTAAGAGCAACTAAGAGCCCGTAGATAACTACGGATGGAAAGGGGTGCTAATACCTTCCCTTTTCATAACCTTCTCCCTTACTCAGAATCTAACGAAGGTCTTTTCTGTTCTTTTCACCTTCCCTTAATTGGATAAAAGAAAAGTCGGTGGCGACTCTTGCTATCCGCACATTTGCGATACAAAATCTCAAAGTCAGTTCACCGTATTCTGAGCTGGCGACTCCTTGGGAGACACCTAAAGAGAATACCTTAGGGATTTCTAGATCACTTTTATTGCTTTCTGTTTGATTTGCTTGCTTTATCTTTAAGGGTTGCTTGGGTATTATATTTGTGGGGGATCCTACACCGGATCCGGTTTCCTTTTAGGTAAGTAGCAATAAATCATCGCGACCGTTAGGCGTATATCGAAGCGGTCAACATGATGGCTACGTTAGTGTGACACTTTGGATGTCGATACTCTTCATTTCCAAGTTGAGGATAGTATTTGGCTTCTGCGTGGTGTCATCAGCACTAACTAAACTTTTAGAACCTTAATTGACCCATCTTGGCCATTAGAAGGTAGTGAGGTGGCCGACTTTGGTGCAGACCGAGGTTGGCTGATACTCGATGCTACGCTCATTAAGATCAAACTTTTGGGATATTTTCGGTTGACCACTTGGTAGTCGTATTGAAATAAACGCCTACGAGAAAGATCAATGATATGAGATTCCTAGAACCCGGTTACTATTATAGGACAGGATGAACCAACTCAAACTTTTGGTGGGGTAATCACCTATACCTCACGCAAGCCTTAAACCTAGGCTCATTGTGTGAATTGTTTGTGTGTGCTAAACATGACATCATGACATCATCGCATTGCATATCATTTCTAACTATTTCAAGCACCTAGGGATTTATCTTTGCTCTGTTTTGTAGGGATTATGGCTTCTAGAAAGACTATCCGAATCAACTTTATGGGTATACCTTCTCAGCTCAAAGAATTGGTTTCAGAAATTCCCGACCATGCTCAGTTCATCAAAAGACATGGTTACTTGCTTGACTTGGTTATCTCCAGTTTTGAAGAAGATATAATGCATGTCCTATTCCAGTTCTTCGATCCGAAACACCATTGCTTTACATTCCCAGATTATCAGTTAGTTCCTACCTTGGAAGAGTTCTCTAAGATACTTGGGGTACCTATTCTTGATCAAATGCCATTCACCTGTTTAGAAAAGGTTCCTAGGTACGAAGACATCGCATCAGCATTACACCTAAAACGCTCAGACATTGAAGCCAATTGGGAAACTAGAAGCGGAGTTAAGGGTTTACTTGCTAAGTTCCTGATAAAGAAAGCCCGAGAATTCCTCAAAGTTATGAGTTTCCATGCATTTGAAGATATTGTAGCCTTGTTAATCTATGGTTTGGTTCTATTCCCTAACTCGGATCAATTCATAGATGTCAATGCCATCAAGTTATTCCTTACCCGCAATCCAGTGCCTACCTTACTTGGAGATATCCTACATTCTCTCCACACTCGTACCATCAAAAGACAAGGAACTCTCATGTGTTGTATACCGTTACTTTCCAGGTGGTTTATTTCGCACCTTCCTCCATCAGTTTTGAAGAATGAACAAAGGTTGAAGTGGTCTCAAAGACTAATGTCACTCTCTCACTCAGATATCCGTTGGAGTCTTTTCTCCCAAAAGGACTTCACATTCATTGAGCGTTGTGGAGAATTCTCTAATGTACCACTCCTTGGTATAAGGGGAGGTATTACTTACAACCCTTCTCTAGCTCTACGTCAGTTTGGTTTTGCTCGAAGAGATGGCCCTCATGATATGCTTCTCCAAGATATTGTGTTCGACTACAACCACGATCTCCAGAATTACCGACGAAGGTTCATACACGCTTGGGGCATGGTAAAGAAGACTGATACCAAGACTTTGGGGCACCAAAACTCCATTCCTTGGGAACCATACCTCAAATGGGTGCGAGCTCGAGCTCAAAACCTCATGATGCCATTCACGCCTGTTTTACCAGTAATTATGGAACCTATTGCTATAGGTGACGTACCCTATACTGTTCTCCATCCCGACATGCCTTCTCTGATTTTGAAGACTTGAAGAGATCTTGGATTCAACTTAAAGAAGAAAGGGATATATTTAAAGCTCAGTGCTATGCAAGCGAGAAGAAGGTACTAGAGTTGACCAAGCTACTTCACGAGGAGCGAAACATCAATGCCTACCTCGGCACCAAGAGGAAGCGCCCGTGGGAGACATAGAGCTTTAGGATTTTTATGCTTTTCTTTTATTGTTTTGAACTATCTTTTGTACTTAAAAAGAAAAAGAATAAAAAGAGAACTAATAAATGTTTGTTCGTGCTTGTTTAACAAATTTAAATCTCTACGGTCCTTGAAAACATTGCATTGCATTTGCATAAACATTGCATTATCATGGCATAACATCTCATAACAGGTACATTGAAGATTGGTTTTCTCATTCTCTCGCTATTTATTTTAGCAGAAATGGCTCTTGAGCAGTTGTCAAAGATCTCGGGCTCGGAATGCTCGGTTCGGAGATGTTCACTAGCTTGGTCTAAGGCCAAGAAGATCTGAAGAAACTCATCAACAGAAAGAAGAGGGTCGTTGGTGATCTCAACATGGGTAGACGTTACAAAGGTGGTCCTAAAATGGTCAGCCGTATAGAGCTCTCAGAAGGGAGTGTCAAGAGTGAGGGAAGTGTCAAGGGTAATGAAGAAGCGGTCGGTGAGCTGAGAAAGGAGAGAAGATCACTATACGATACTCGATGAAGATGACAAGTACAAGTAACTTGAAGACCGTCTGAATCTTTGTGAAAACACGAAGATGTCAATTTGAATTTTGATGATTTGAGTCTTGTCCCTGGTGTCGTGATTCCTCCCAAGTTCAAAGTTCCAACTTTTGCCAAGTATGATGGCATCTCTTGTCCTAAGCTGCATTTGAAGTCCTATGTTCAAAGATCAACCCCAGCGATGATGAAGTTGTGGATGCATTATTTCAAGAGAGTTTGTCGGAACTCGATTGGAGTGGTATTATCGACTAGAAAATGGCCGTATCCGTACTTGGGTGACTTAGCGGATGCTTTCTGAGACAATATGAGTACAATCTTGAATTGGCACCCACTCGCATGCAACTCTGAGCATGTCTATGGGTTGTGATGAGAAGTTCAAAGAATATGCTGAAATGGAGAGATCTAGCGAGAGTTCAACCACCCTTGTCCCATAGGGAGTTGGTTGATATGTTTATGAACAACAGGCCCATTCTTCAATCATCGATTGGAAACTCTTGACCGGATTCAGTGATATTGACGGAGGCGTATTGAAGTGGTATCAAGAGTGGGAAGATTCATGTAGAGACATCTTCAAATCTGCGAAGAGATCTTTTGGTGGTAAAAAGAAGCTAATCTTGTGTATGGTCGAAACCGAGCCAAGACCGACCGTGCTCAATCGTAGAGGCGATTGTGATCTCGATCCACATCGGCACAACCTCGTGAGACAGCAGCGTAACGAGCAGCGCCACGAAGACAATTCGAAGATCAACATGCCATTGTCCATGCCTTGCAACACATGTTGAAAGCATAGCTAATTACTTTGAAGGATCCTCCTCAGAGTGTCAACACTTCCTCTCCGAGATACAACCCTAATGCTAAGTGTGCTTACCACTCCAATAGCCCAGGGCACGACACTGACAATTGTTGGGCTTTGAAGAACAAGATTCAAGATATGATTGAAGCTAAGCATATTGAGTTTGACCCTCCTGTTGAGACTCCGAATGTGATCAACGCGCCTATGCCTAACCATGACAAAAGTTCCAATGTTGTTGGTGAAGATACTTATGTTTTCAACATAGATGACTTGACCATTCCTCGATATTTAAGAAGAATTTGTTGCAAGTCGGTGTCAACCGGATGAGGAGTATCGTTGGTGCCCATCTGCACCCGATGGTTGTGTTTGGTTGAGAAGACGTGTTCAATGCATGATGGATAATCGTGAAATACTATTCCTAAAACCACACATGGAGTACGTGTGAAGACATGTCTAAGCGAAGATCGAAGATGTGAGTGAATGTACCTTCTGCATGGGATACCTTGGGGAAGCTAAGTGGAAAGTTTGATTACATGGTGAAGTACACTATTCCCGAAAGCTACAAGATTCCTATTGAAGATGTTAAGATGAGGATGGGGTGGCGATTTCCGAAGACTATCCGATGTTAACACAATAAGTTTCCTCTGCGATTACATGCCTAGAGTGGCACCTCTCATCATTACTTCTCTAGACCGGTTCCATATTCCTCGACAAAGCTATTCCTTGGAATTATGGGCGATGTTTACTATCATGGCGTCAAGCAAGACCCTCGACCATTGAAGATCTTAAAGTTGAAGCTACCATTCGACATTGACAACATCACGGATCAAGTAAGGTGACGGAACCGGAAGTATTCTCTCAATCTCTCCTCAAAAGACACGACTCCGACTCGCATTCCACTATTCAATCAGTTCCGAGACTAGAAAAGAACCGATGACTCATCACCGCTAAGCGAAGTACCAAAAAGTTCTTGAAGACACCTCAAAAGAAATGGAGAAATTCTGAAGATCATCAAGAAGAGTGACTACAATGTTGTGGAACAGTTGGGATAGACTCCGTCCAAGATCTCCATGCTTGCTCTGCTCTTGTGCTCTGAGGCTCATGCTAAAGCCTTGGTAAAGTTTCTAAAGAATGCTCACGTACCGCAAGACACTACTATTGATCAATTTGATGTTTGTATTGCTATCCTGGCTGCCAACAACGGCCTAGGCTTCTCTGATGCTGATTTGACTCCTGCCGGAAAGAAACACAACAAAGCCTTGCACATCTCTGTTGAATGCAAGGGCGTTACGTTATCTCATGTTCTGGTGGTACAGTTACGCTACGAATATCCTTCCGGCGCTTTTGACCGACTTGATGTTGAAGGGTGGTTACGAAACCGGTGACATAATTGTGAGAGCTTTTGATGGTTCTAAGTGAGCAGTACTTAGAAACTCACTACGCACTGTTAAAGTCGGTTCCCGACTTTTGATTCCACTTTCTTTGTCATGGACATCCGTCCGACTTACTCTTGCCTACTTGGGGCCTTGGATGCATGGGTTGTTACCTCTACCTTACACAGGCTGAAGTACCGGTGAAAGGGAAGATTATTCTGATATATGGTGAAGAAGAATATAGTCGATCATCTACGGTCATTCGATACCTCGAGGTGGAGGGTGAATTCTTGAGACTCCTGTCAAGCTTTTGAAACAATCCCAGTCATGCTGTTGACTCTCCGTCCTCTGAAGTTACCAAGTTCCGCCTAGGATGACCTCGTTGAAGGATGCTCAGTTGAAGGAGGAGGTAGTACTATTTGGGGACGCTCACGATCTTCCTTTCAAATCGACAAGACTGGTTTAGGCTTCACCATCAGAGGTCAGAAGATGATACACCACGAACGTGCCGGCCAACTTCCTTTCCGCATCAGCCAGAATGGAATCCATGCTATAGAAGACGACAACAGCGACTTCGACATCAACAAGTGGATCTTCCCAACTCCCGACAACGGACTCAGCAATTGGAAGACTGAAGACCTCATACCAATCTCCTTTAGACTGGAGTAATTGCCTTTGTTTTTGTTTTGCTTTTCGTTTTCTATGTTTTGAACAATAAACTCTAAAGCCTAATGCCTTACCCGGGGCATCATGGCTCGTTTATGAGGGTTATTATCTGTCATTTGCATATTTTCATTCAATAAAATTGTTGGACTTTTGCATTGAATTGTTGTTTTCTTTCTTTTACTTTATCACCTTCAAAAGCTATGTGTTTCTTACACACACCCGTGATACACTGCGAATCACTCGAATCTCGTTGATATGACTATTATTGCTAAATATGACGATAATTCGATCTACCGCGAAGGCGAAAGTGAGGAAGATTGTGAAATTCCGGAGAACTTGTCGTTGCTACACAAGAAGAAGCGAGTTATCTGACCACATGAAGAGCAGTTGAGGTTGTGAATTTGGAGTGCGATGAAGGCAGAAAAGAGATCAAGATAGGAGCGGGTCTTGAGAACAGTGTTAAAGAAAGATTGGTTCAAATGCTACGAGACTATATTGAGGTTTTTGCTTTGTCATACAAAGACATGTCGGGTTTAGACATTGATATTGTGGTGCACCGATTACCGACAAAAGAAGGTTTTCTCCCAGTGAAACAGAAGGTTCGTCGCATGCGTCCTGAGATGTCAGAGAAAATCAATGCCGAAGTTATGAAGCAGTTCAATGCAGGTTTCTTGGTTGTTACTTCCTATCCACAGTGGGTGGCTAATGTGGTGCTTGTGCCCAAGAAGGATGGCAAGGTACGAATGTGTGTGGATTACAGAGATTTGAACAAAGCGAGTCTGAAAGACGATTTCCCACTACCTCATATTGATGTTCTAGTTGACAACACCGTTCAACATAAGGTTCTATCCTTCATGGATGGTTTCTCCGGTTACAATCAAATCAAGATGGCTCCTGAAGACATGGAGAAGACTACTTTCGTTACACAGTGGGGCACTTTCTGCTACAAGGTTATGCCGTTGATTTGAAGAGCGGCGCCACTTATCAGCGTGCCATGGTGGCATTATTTCATGACATGATTCATCACAAGATAGAGGTCTACGTCGACGACATGATAGCTCGATCACAGACTGAAGAAGAACATCTTGATCATCTGAGCTGTTGATAGGTTGAAGAAGTGGTGAGACTTAATCAACAAGTGCACCTTTGGAGTCGGATCCGGAAAACTCTTGGGTTTGTTGTCGATGGAAAGGTATTGAAGTTGATCCACCAAGGTTAAAGTTATTCAAGAAATGCCGACTCCCTTGAGAAAGAAGTCGAGGAAGTTTCTTGGGCGATTGAATTACATTGCCGATTCATTGCACATTTAATCGCTACTTGTGAGCCAATCTTCAAGTTACTTAAGAAAGATCAAGTGGAAGAATGGAACGATGATTGCCAGATCGCTTTTGACAAAATCAAGGAGTACCTACAAAATCCTCCTATCCACGATGCCACCCGAAGGAAGACCTCTTATCATGTACTTGACAGTGTTAGAGAACTCAATGGGGTGTGTGTTGGGGCAACATGGATGCAGTCGAAAAGAGTATGCAATATACTACCTTAGCAAAAGTTTACCGATTGTGAAACAAGATACTCACGACGAGAAAACTTGCGGCGCTTTGGCAGGCTGCTGCACTAAGACAGTATATGTTGACTCACACTACCTTGTTGATTTCCAAGATGGATCCGATAAAATACATCTTGAGAAACCAACTCTCTCGGAAGAATAGCAAGATGGCAAATGATCTTGACCGAATCGACATCAATACACTTCTCGAAAGCAATCAAAGGAAGTGTAGTAGCCGATCATTTGGCTCATCAAGCCGTAGATGATTATCGATCTATGCATTTCGATTTTCCGACGAAGATGTTTTACTAGTCGATTGTGAAGAACCGAGTCGACGAAGGACACGAACAAGGATCTGATGGACCATGGTCTTTGATGGAGCCTCAAGCGCTTTCGGCAATGGCATTGGCGCCATCATTACATCTCTACGGCGGACACCCCTTTCACCGTCGGTTATGTTTGATTGCACTAATAACATGGCGAATCTGAGCGTGCATCATGGGTATCAGCTTCTATTGACTTAAGAATCAAGTTCTTGCAAGTGTATGGAGACTCCGCTTTAGTGATCAGTCAGATCAAAGGCGAATGGGATACGAAGCATCCGAATCTCATTCCATATCGAGAGCATGTTCTGAGTTTAATCCCCTACTTCGAAGAGATTACTTTCAATCACATTCCACGAGAAGAGAATTAGTTGGCAGACGCATTGTGTAACACCCCTTCTAATTACCCGCGTTTTTATAAATAATAATCAGAGTATTTAATCAATATTTCAAGAGGCGTCACAATTTAAATAATTTAAATCAATCAACACAGTTGTCATGCTTTCACTGAAGAATAAATTACTAAATAAAACAGACTGATAGTTATGTTTAACAGCGGAAATGAAACATAACAAAATCCTGAATACATCATTCATAGTTATTCCAGGATAATAAATCAAAACATAATTCAAAACCATTAATGATATCCATTAAAGGATTTCAAAACAAAGCGTTTCCCATGTACATCTACGAGCACGACGACGCGGATTAACTAATGACTCGACTCATAGCTATCCTCACCAATTCCAGAAGCTAATCACCGGATCGAAATCATCAAAGTAAGGGTGAGATTTCTATCCAATATAAAATGCATTATACATTTTTAAATACAACAGAATAATTCGATGCGTTAGTCCATTATCAAAATACAACATTGTAAGCATTATTACTCATTCATCAAATCTGACAATTCCACCCCATTTCCCATCGTCCTCAACTATCCACCTTTTTCAAAAATCGGAAGCTCGACTATTTTTAAAATAATTTTAGCAAAATAATATTTTTCTCTTTTAAAAGATAGTATTTTAATTTAAATAATGCAAAATGGCACTCGAATCAGATTCGGTTTAGAAAATATGAATTTTTGAAGTTTAAAGTATTTTGAAAAATTACACATGGAACCCGGTTCCTACATATACAGGAACCGGTTCTTGTGAAGTCTGAAAATCACGCTTCCTGGAATTTGTATGGGAACCCGGTTCCTACATATATAGGAACCGGTTCCTGAGTGCAAAATTCCCCATTTTGAAATTAGGAACCGGTTCCTTCCAGGGCGGTTCCTCGACCCTAAATTATTTTACGCTATTTTGTGACATTTAGGCATTTCAAACCATTCCCAATCATCCCTATCGAATTATACTTTCGGAACACAAAACACAATCATTATACATCATTACTACATCATATATCATGGTTTCTACCTTCCTAATGATCGTTCGACACATTAACGGTCTTAATTTCTATCTTCCGACACAAAACAGGGTTTAATCCCGTAAATCTATAATCACCTAATTCGAATTTCCTAACATACTCAATCACCCGGTTGATTCTCAAAACCCATAAGGCATTAAAACCGAATGAAATCACCCCTTACCTCGCGATGATCTTCGATTTCCTCGGCGTTGGCTTTTTCCTCTTTTCTCTTCTCTTCTCCAATCTCACGTATAATGATTTTTTTCCAAATAACCTTATTTTTCTTCTTTTCCTTTTTATCCTCCTTTTTATATTCCTTTTATTATTTCCAAATAAAACACATAATTAATAATTAGTAAAAGTAGAGTGATTTACTCCTCACATCCACTATTTACTCTGCACACCTCCAACCCTTCTTTCTTCAATTAATCCAATTAAATCCAAAATTATAAATAACCAAGCCTTTAATTAAATAAATAATTAAATTCCTATTTATTTAATATTCGAATTAAATCGGGGTGTCACATATTGGCTACTATGTCGTCTATGTTCAAGTTCAGATGGGACAATGAGGCTCCCCAGATCATCATTGAGAAGTTTGACGAACCAGCATATTGTTATGAACTTGATACATAAGAGAAACCTTGGTACTACGACGTGAAGAGGTATCTTGAGACTCAGGAATATCCAGGGGGCATCATCAACGATAAAGTTCTTGAGAAGATTTGCATCAAATTCTTCCTCGAACGGCATCTATACAAAGCGTAACCACGACTTGTGCTTAGTCCGTTGTGTAGGCCGGAAATGGAACATATTATGGAAGAGTTACGACGGCGCATTTGGTACCCACTCCGATTGGACATCGATGACTAAGAAGATTTTGAGAGCAGGTTACTATTGGTCCACCATGGGCGATTGTCACCGCTATGCTCGGTCTTGTCACAAATGCCGGTTTATGCGGACAAAGTGCACGTACCTCAGTACCTCAGATATTCTAACAACTCCTTGGCCTTTTGCAATGTGGGGCATTGACATGATCGGAGAAATCAAGCCCACGACTTCCAATGGACATCGTTTCATCCTTGTGGCAATTGACTATTTCATCAAATGGGTAGAGGCGACGTTCGCATCATTACCAAGAATGTTGTGGCTCGGTTCATCAAACATAATCTTATCATCGATATGGCACTCCGAGAAAGGATTATCACGATAATGGCTCAATCTCAACAACAAAATGATCATCGAACTACGCACGCGAGTTCAAGATCAAGCATCACAACTCTTCTCCTTATCGGCCTAAGATGAATGGCGTGTGGAAGCCGCCAACAAGAACATTAAGAAGATTATACAAAGATGGCGGTGACTTACAAAGATTGGCATGAGATGTTACCATTTGCTCTTCATGGTTATCGCTTCTGATGCGAACATCAGCGAGGCAACCTTTCTCTCTTGTATACGGTATGGGCGGTCCTACCCGAGGTTCGGATACCTCGACCATAGTCCTCCGGGCGGAGTTAAGCGAGCGATTGGATCAAGCTCGCCTTGACCGGATCAACTTGATTGATGAAAAACGACTCGCATCCATCTACCATGGACAGATCTATCGAGCGAATGATCGGAGCATTTAACAAGAAAATCAAGCACGAGTCTACCAAGTCGGTGATTTAGTAATCAGCGCATCATTCTTCCACAAGGTGATCTGAGGCAAATGGACTCCCTTACGAGACCATTTGTAGTCAAGGCGATATTTTGGCGGAGCTATGATACTTAGCACCATGGATGGTGAAGACTTCCCACACCCTGTGAACGCAGACATAGTCAAAAGATACTACGCATAAAAGAGACCCGCTAGGTCGACTGGCCTAGGCAAAAATAAGGGAATCCCGGCGAGCCAAAAAGGTTCGGGCAAAAGATAAGGATAAATACAAAACATGTACACCTGGCAGGTCGAAAACCTGCAAAGGCGGCTTGGGCCAAAAAGGGTATCCGTGGGCGAAAACCGAAAGGCGGTCTAGGCAAAAGTTAAGGATTTAAGCATACGATTATGTCTCGTCCAGATCACCTACTTCCAGACTACCATCAGCGTTCAAGATTCAAATGGCGAAAATCAATTCCCTCACTTTCTACTGACAGCAAGGAGATGAGATAGTTGAAATATATGAGTACTAGCATAGTTGAGCTTAACGAGATTGTTTCCGCATAGCTTTTTACTTTTCTTGTGTACAAACTACTCGGCCATACGCCACATTTCAAATTAATACAAGTTCTTTCTCTTTACAATTTTCACTATTGTTGTTTGCATAAAGTCCAACGTTTGCTTTGAATGATTATATGCATCTGACAATAAAAATTCACTTACAAACATGCGAAAAGTAAACAAACAAGGATAATTACTACAGGCTCTAGGAATTGAGATGACGACGAAAGTCACCAATACGTTCCCCTGCAGAGTGTTGCACCCCAAATTTTACCCTGCTATTTTTTCTACTCGCATTTTGTTTATAAAAAAAAATAGTCATTCACACATTGCATTCGCATAATTTAAATCGTATTTAAATTGACCAAAGTTAGTTTAAATTGATGTTTGCATCGTTTTTAGTTGTAAAATACATTATCTCACTTCATGCATTTTACCTCTGTTTATTGCATTGATTTTAAATTATTTATATGTCGATGATATCAATATTTCGATTTTATAAACAGACTGCTAAAAAACAATTCGACACTGTACGAAAATTAGTGGGAAAAATATTTCAAACTTTCGCCTCTAACTCACTGCTTTATGAATCTACGTGTCACGTAGATCATGAAAATATGATCTCTCTAATTTTTCGATACATTTCGAAGTTTTGTTTTTAACCGTAAGTGTTTTAAAATCGTGTATTCTTTATTATCGTTTTATTTCAATTTCAATTATTTCGATAATTTTTCTTTAGTCTATGAAACCCGTAGTTTATTTTAATGTGGTCATTTTATTTTTTCGGATAACTTATTGTCCGAACTTTTATCATTTTTAACAATTTTAGGTGTCCATTTTTTATCTCTAAAAATCAAACAAAAAATACTATTGGGCTTATTAATTTTTATCAATTTCATTTTGAGGCCCATTTTATGATTAAGGGTATTGTTGGTATTTTTTAAAAATTGCTAAACCCTAATATTTGGGTATATATGTGTATGTTATGTTATTGATTAAAAGGGCCAAAATTTGAAAAAGGCGGAACAGAGGCAAAATTATAAAAACAACTACGTTATCTTCTTCAGGGCTAGCAAACCGTTTTCATCTTGCCTACCCTCCACGCCGTAACACCTGTTTCCTTCTCATGTTCTTCCAAAAACTTCTTTCCATTTCTAACCCTCCGCCTTCATCTGCCCAACACTCGCACTCCTTCACCGTCGCCGTTCCAAACCCTCATCGGAACCCCAACCGTGTTCCCTTCGCAGCCTCCTTCAATCGCCGTTTCCTGTTTCCAGCTGCAAGCTTCCTCCTTCCAAATCCACCATCATAACCACGTCCTGCTACTCCAGCAAAACCCTTCATCACAAACCATCCACTGTAACCCTCATTTTCTCCACCATCACAGAATATACTCCCTATCCTAACCGCCGTCACACCCCACAGTTTCGCCACTACCTCCTTCAACATCACCATTCCTTCGTACATCCCGCCGTAAACCTCGCTGCCGTCTATATCCCACCATCTTCACCCTCTGTTTCCATTTTGAACCGTTACCTTCTGTCCTTCCAACAAAACCTTTGCCTCTCTCATCGACATCCAGCCACTCTCATCTCTATCCCTCCATTCATTTCTACCTGCTGCCGCTATTCCACCATAATACTCCCTTCACTGTCGCCAGAACACACCGCGCCTCTGTTTTTGTTTCTCACCACCGATTCCGTCCGTCACCTTCTTCCTTCCGTTTCCACCCACTCTTTCCTTCACTGATTGCCTGCCGTATCACTCTCTTCGCCTCCATTGTCACCCTCTCTTCTAACTCACCGTCGTCGAAGCTTTCCTCCAAAACCCCCCTTCGGCTTCCTCACTCCTTCACCGTGTCATCCGCCTTCTGTTCACCGTTCCAGAACAACCTCCGACATCACCACGACGTCGACGGCAACAACTCCTCTAACTCACTTCAACCACTGTTCTCATTACCTCAACGCTCGCACAACAACAACGTTCGTATTTCGATTGCCCCGGCAGCTTCGACACGGTCAACAAACAGCAACATTATTGGTAACTTGTCGATTCCATCTCTTTTAACAACATGCTGTTCTGTTTTTTTTATATGAGTTAATTGCAACAACATGGGTATCCTTTTCTAAACAAAGGAAAGCTGTTGTAGACGATGAAGTTTTCCTTTGAACTGTTTGCATTTTGCGAATAATTTCAAGTCGGTCTAATGAGTTTTGGTTGAAATATCAACGTGGCTGTTTTTGTGTTTTTCTCTTTTAATTAGTGTTGATATCCATGTTTTTGGTTTCGATGATGGTTTAGTATCGATGATGCGTTTATCCGCGTTTAATACAAACCGAGAAACCATTAGGGATATCACAATATTGCATTATCCTCATTTTAATTGAAATTTTCGATTTGAAGGTTGTATGGTTTCGATGAAGGTGATGTTGTTTCCGCATTTATTCGCGTAGAAACTAACCGAGAAACCATTTGGCATTTATTTGTTTTGTTCCGACGATGGCTTAACATTTATATCGCGTTATTCGTGAAAGATATGGTCGAGAAACCATCATGGGCAGCCGTGTTATTTCGTTTTTCTTTTGAATTGGTGATAGGAATCACACTTTAGTTTCGATGAAGGCTAAATGATGATGCCGTGTTAATTCGCGTGTAAATCTAGTCGAGAAACATTGAGATACCGTGTATATGTTATGCTCATTTCTTTTTTTATTTCGTTTGGATTTGACAAGAGGATTCCGTATCGGTTTCAATGAAGGTTTGATATCGATGTCGCGTTTACTCGCGTACGATTTAACCGAGAAACTATTATATTATCTTGTTTCTTTTCATTTTTATTTCGATTATAGTTTGTATTTGAATAATATTCAAGAATACTTTCAATGACGGTTTAATGATTATACCGCGTTGCTTGCGTGAAAATCAAACCGAGAACATGTTGGGATACCGCAAGTCGTGTTATTACCATTTTAATTTTAATTGAAGTATCTGTTGATATTCGGATTTAGTTCTAATGAAGGTTTAATGATAATGCCGCATTACTCGCGTGTACATCTAACCGAGGAACTTTGAGGGCAATGTATTGTTTATTTTGAGCAAATTCGAGTAAGAAAGTCATTTTTATTTCAAGTATATTTGAGTGTATATGGCTGTCCGGACTTTGCTTCAATTAATTAATTTTGAATCCGAATTCAAGCTTTATTTCATGTGCATAAGTGCTGCCCGGTTTTGATTCATGTGGTTTAAATGTATTTAGAGCTCGATTTTCCATACTTTGTAAATAATAACTTGTTCATGTTTTGTTTGGTTTCAATTATAATCCGTTGTTTATCCATGAGCATTCATTTAATTGCATTTTGATTTCATACTGTCTACTAACCATTTTTCGATTCGTTGTAATTTCATTTTATTTCTATTTCATCTCATACTGTGCTACTAATATATTCCGTTACTTGTGAAGATAGCCGAGGATGATTCAAGCATACATTCTTATACTGTTGCATCTATACACATTTTTATACTTTCATTTATATTTATGCTACTATTTAATATTTAGTAATGTGTATCTAAAATACTTAGTACTTTTATTTTTATGTTTGATACTGTAAATATATTTATACATATTATTTTTATTTCTTATATTTAGTATTGTAAATATTATATGCATATTACTTTTATTATTATTATTATTATTATACTTTATCTATTCATTCGTAAATAAATTCGAATTATATTATAGTAATATTCTCCGCATAACATTTTCTTAGAATTAATTTCTATAGTCTATTCTAATTAACCAAATAAAATGCAAATGATACAATAATCGATATTTAAATTTCTCCGCATTTAATTCCTGTTTATATGCTTTTAATATAATTAATTTACCGTTTTCTCTTTAATTTATCTTTATCCCCATTCGGAAAAATGCATCCCAATCCCCTTGTTGCGTTGTAATTAATTTACCGCTTTCTATTTTATTTTACCGTTTAATCCCCATTTATAATTCATGTATCCCTCTCCCAAAAAACAAATATTGTAATAATTATACAGTGAACATTTATTTTATTTTAATTTAGCATCACTTACACAAAACCAAAAATCTTTTTAAACTAATATTTGTAAATCATTTTTAACCCGTAAGTCGACAAAGCTTGAGCGTCGCGATGACCACACATGCACATGTGCGCTTGATCCTGGGCCTTCTTCACGGTGAGCCTATTTCGATCAATTGTCCCAATTGGTCGTCTTAGTGAACTAGCCCACTTTGCTAGTACACATGTAATTTAATTATTTTATACTTAGGTTGGCCACCTTGTATGTGCTTTGTCGATTTTACTTGTGATTTATAATTATCTCGATCCTTTTCTTTCCCATTCACCAAGCATTTAAAACACTTTCAATATGAATCGACCCAATGTCGAGTCTTCTTCTCAAACCTCGATCCAACGTCGAGTTATTTTCAAAAATGAATTTCCAAACAAAAAAAAACAACATAGTGCTATGGTATTTAAGTAAATCGTTAGAGGATAACCCGACGATTTAATTAAAATGTAAAGTATTTGGGCCATTAGAGGTAACAATGACTTAAATACTTTATTCCATACACTTAATAAAAGTGAACTTTGTTTCACCTCACTCTTTTCATAATGAAGATTTTGGATGAGAGATGATCGGTTGACCTCAATCACCAATCTCGAGTATTGAATCGTTAGAGGATATCCCAACGTTTTGGTACTTGTCATCCACAATTTAAAATCAATTCCAACACATTCAAACTTCTTTTGTGCGCTCCAAGCACCATTTGCCTTTAAACCCTTTTCAAGATTAGACATGATTCATTTATAATTGAGATGCTTCTTCCTCTATTCCCAAGGTTTTCGACTTCTCCACTTGAGTACTAGAGGTGTTCTCAAACCCTCACTCATGTTGGCGCGTAGTCCTTTATTCTTTATCACACCTTGTGGACGTTAGACGAGTCTTCTCCTTTAAAAATGACGACTTGTCTTTTCATTTAAAATCAATCAACAAACAATTATTTTCTAGAAGAACTACGGAGTTTTGACTTTCCCATTGCGAGGGAATACGTGAGGCGCGGTTTCAAAACCGTGTCAAACTCAAAATAATAAAAACATTTCTTCTCCCTTTCTTTCTCATTTTTAAACTTAGAAGATCGTAAAATTTTCACACTAACACACAACCACACTTTGAACTAAATGGGTACCATCGAGTACGATGGATGTGAGGGGTGCTAATACCTTCCCCTTGTATAACCAACTCCCGAACCTATATCTCTTAATTTCGTAGACCGTCTTATCCTTTTCTTTCGTGGGTTTTATCTATATTTTCCCGTTCTTTTTTTAGAACAAATAAAATTAGGTGGCGATTTCACTGTTTGTTTTAAAAATTATTTAAATGATTTTTTTTTGAAAAGAAAAACGAGTTGCTTCAGTTGGCGACTTCACTGGGGACATTTTCTCAAGCGAGTTAACCCTAGTTTAGTTCTTTGTGTGGTTGTGTGTTTATCGTTTTATTTTACTTTCTTCTTTGTACCTTATCTTATGTTTATGTTTCGGTTATTTATTTTTCTATGCTTCGTTTATTATCTTGTTTATGTATCCATTGTGTGGGAATTCTTGATGGGATTATTAATGCATAGATAAGCCCACTACCCAGGCTTCTAGGTCACCCTTTTAGGAATAGAGGGGTTGCGTAGCCTAGGTCCACTTGACTCCATTGTCTTGCTGGCCCGAAGCGAAGACTCCGGCTTAGAGTTGGTTGTTTCAAGGAGTTTGTTGGCCCGCGATAGCGCAGGACATCAATCTTTGGACAAATGACCTATAACTCTAAGTTTGTTCATGTTGTCTACCGAGCAAAGCGCTCAAATTTGGATTTGAGTATCCCGTTAAGAGTCGTTTCTTGGGGTATACTTTTCCAAATATCGTTACCACGTAGGCCTCACGCGTGATGATAATATTTGTTAAAAGGGGATCTGAGACTCCGAGAAACACTTAGCAGAAAACTTTAAAACCATCCCATGGGGAATTTGGGTAGAAAACTTAAAGCCATCCTATCATAGGATCCCACCTAATTAGGTTGTTTGATTACCTGTACCATCCCTGTTTCACATTTCTGAGAACCTGTTACTATCATTATTGTTGCATTCCATTTGTGTATGTGACATTGCATTTCATCACATCTTTTGCATTAATAACATTACATTTCATTGCATAATCTACATGTTTCATACATTCAAGTTGTCAAAGACTCATTTTGTCTGTCTCCATCTTCATTTGGTTGTCTGTCGTCAAACTGGTTCCTCAACACTTTGGATTTGAAGCACGATTTAGAAAACTATGGAAGAACTTCAACGAGACCAAGAGCTATTAAGAGATGATATCAACTAGCTGATGGGTCAGAATATTTCAAGTTACCTCCTAAAGCCAGTGTTTCAGACAGGACAACTCATCCTTGTTGCTGATTAGTCACTAGGCCATGTTTCTTTTCTGTTTGCATTTTCCTTTGTTTATGTTAAAATGTCGCTTTCAAATCTTGTTTGTAATTTCAGGTCAATTTTAATGAAATGAGCATTGCACTATTTTTATTTAAATCATTTACATTTATCGCTTTTAAATATATATTTTCCCTGTTTAATTTCTTTATTGGGCTATTGCTTTTGCAAAGATTGGAGGGAGGATGATAGTAATGAGATACCCATAATTGATGTTGGTATGCTTTCGAATAAAACTTTGCTGATGATATACAGGCATTGTTTTAATTCCCAAACACCGGAGAAATAAGGAAGTTAATCTCTTGTCAACCCCTTCGAGCCTAGAAGTTGGAGTTTCTTTCTATACAGAAAAACCTGCAATTTTAACCTGGGGCAGGGTAATTCTCAGTTTAATTCGAATGTGCATTCAAGACACCTTTCAATAAAGGTTGTATTCAATCAGCTTTCCTTCATACACATCAATAAGTGTCGAAGATGTCCTCCAAGTCTAAAAGTGATGATGATGGTTCCCCGTAATCATAAAAGTCAAGCAGTCATTGTCTTTTAAAAAATATATATATCAAAAAGAAAAAGCCGCCAAGTTAAAATTAAAAAGGCAACTTAGGCAAAAATTTGGGGCATCCCGCTGACCGTAATCTCAAACAGAACGGTTCAGGCAAAAGTTAGGGATGAAAAATTCAAACAAGAGTTGACAAAAGTCCTCAAACAGCAAAATGTTTCAAAGAAGAAGTGACCGCTATCTCAAGAATCCATCAGCTTCTGAGCCATCATCACTATCAGTGTACAATCCAAAATCTATTGGAAACTGAGTGCACAATCTGATTTAATTGAGCATAGGACTGAAGAACATCACGAAGATTGGGTTGGGTACAAATAAATTTTGAGCCTTTATCCTTTATTTCTTAAACCGTGAACCAGACCACGTTACAACCCTCAAAAGACCTAATTGAAGCCAGGTTTCTTTTGAAAGCATACTACAGCAAGGTTGCGTAATATGACTCCTAAGACTTTTTGCAAATCAATTGTCTTGGTATATCCATACTGTTGTTTTCTCTCTCACTTTTAAATTTTTAAACCGCTGTGTTTTAACCAGTGATCCATTTTCTATACAGCAATTACATCATTTCAAAAAATGATTTTTATTTCAAAACTTGTGCATGAACTTTGCATTAAATTTGCCATGTTTGAATAAACAATTTTTGCTTGTAAACAAGTTTTCCTCATCAAGGAAATCCAAACTGTTAGGAAACTTGGTCAGTGATCCTAATCGGGGGCAAGTATTTTTCGGATCCTGTTGTGAATCAATTCAAGATTTGTTGCTCAGTGCAAGTCATTATCAGAATTATTTTAATCAGAAAATCTTTTTCAAAGCTTATACCGGGTCACTCCTTTCCCCCCAGTCATTTCAAGAGTTGAAGCCATTATCCATTTATCTTCAACAATCAGCAAATCTGGGGCAATCCCCAAGCAGCACTTCGGTCCTTCCTCCAAGGATCATCATGTCAATGCAATTTACAAGTGTGTTAGAAGTGTTGCTCAAGACATTTCTCTCCAAGCAAAGTTGGCAGTGTTCTCCGTGTTGAGGAATCAGAGTTCCCATCTTACCTCCACAAAAGAGTCAATCTTTGTTGTCATAAACGTCTGCATTACATACTACATGCATAGATCATTCATATATCATGCATCACAAAATTAACATATCATGCATAGCAAGAGTGTTTTATCCTCATTTGCATTTCTCGAGGTCTTGTCGCAGTCAATATCTTACCTTGCAGTCAAAATCCAACTTACTTGGTACCTACCACTCCAGTGCCATTCCTGGATGTCTGTCTATTTTCACTCCAGTGCCATTCCTGGATGTCTGTCTATTTTCACTCGATGCCATTCACGGATGTCATCTATTTCACTCCGTTCCATTCACGGATGTCATCTATTTTCACTCCATTGCCATTCACGGATGTCATCTATTTTCGCTCGATGCCATTCTGGATATACATCTATTTTCGCTCGATGCCATTCACGGATATACATCTATTTTCACGCCGATGCCATTCTGGATGTCATCTATTTTCACTCCAGTGCCATTCCCGGATGTCTGTCTATTTTCACTCCAGTGCCATTCCTGGATGTCTGTCTCTCTGTCACTCCAGTGCCATTCCTGGATGCCTTGTTTCACCCCTCATCTAAAGCCATTATTAGATGTCGAGCCTTTTCCATCTAAAGCCATTATTAGATGTCAATCTTTTTTCATCCAAAGCCATTATTGGGTGTTATGCCTTTCTCACTTTATTCAAAGCCATTATTGGATATTGTGATCTTCCTTCATCTAAAGCTGTTATTAGATGTCGAACCTTTTTCATCCAAAGCCATTATTGGGTATTATGCCATTCTCACTTTATTCAAAGCCATTATTGGATATTGTGATCTTCCTTCATCTAAAGCTGTTATTAGATGTCGAACCTTTTTCATCCAAAGCCATTATTGGGTATTATGCCATTCTCACTTTATTCAAAGCCATTATTGGATATTGTGATCTTCCTTCATCTAAAGCTGTTATTAGATGTCGAGTCTTTTTTCATCCAAAGCCATTATTGGGTGTTATGCCTTTCTCACTTTATTCAAAGCCATTATTGGATATTGTGATCTTTCTTCATCTAAAGCCATTATTAGATGCCGAGTCCCTCCATCTAAAGCCATTATTAGATGTCGAGTCTTTTTTCTTCATCCAAAGCCATTATTGGGTGTTTTGTCTTCAATGTTGTATCAGTTCTTTCCAACAATTTTCGCAGAGTCTGTCTCATATCATGCAAAAAAATATATGTAAAAAAAAAACATTGCATTAAGCGCTTTCTCATTATATTTTATTCACAGCATACCCATTGCATCTCAGGGCAAAATTTTGGGTTTTTGATATTTAATTATCTTCCACTGCGACAATATGAAGCTTGATCATCTCCATATCATCTGGTTGAAGATATTTAAATAGGGGCAACTGTTGCACCCCAAATTTTACCCTGCTATTTTTTCTACTCGCATTTTGTTTATAAAAAAAAATAGTCATTCACACATTGCATTCGCATAATTTCGTCGTATTTAAATTGACCAAAAGTTAGTTTAAATTGATGTTTGCATCGTTTTTTAGTTGTAAAATACCTGTTATCTCACTTCATGCATTTTTACCTCTCTGTCTGTTTATTGCATTGATTTTAAATTATTTATATGTCGATGATATCAATATTTCGATTTTATAAACAGACTGCTAAAAAACAATTCGACACTGTACGAAAATTAGTGGGAAAAATATTTCAAACTTTCGCCTCTAACTCACTGCTTTATGAATCTACGTGTCACGTAGATCATGAAAATGTGATCTCTCTACTTGAGATCCAAGTAACTCACACAAGCTGGCAAATTTCGAAATTTGCATTGATTTAACAGAAATTGGATCAAATAAGGAAGATTTGATTTTGTACAAAATCAAATAATTTTTGCATTGATTGATCATTATTTGTTCCTCAAATCAGCCCAAAATCCATCTACTATAAATGTACAATGCATACCACATGAACAAGAACAGAAAAAATGCTTGGAGGAACCCTAACCTAAGTCAAAAAAACCGTGCCCTTCAAGCAACTTACAGCCATAGTTCCAGCTCGATTCAATTGGTTTTAAGCATTCCTTTGCATTCCTTGGAGTCCTTGGAGTCGATCCAGACCTTTACATCTCTCAAAAACATCAAGAATTGAGAAAACACGATTTGGTTTGTTCTTACTTTTTCCAAAATCGATTTTTAATCCTCATGCGTTTGTAACATGTTTTGATGTTTGTTTTGTGTTTAGAATGATGTTTGGAAACTTTCTGCATAGTTTAATTGCATTTTAGTGGCCAGAATCGAAATCCATCATAGCTAGGGTTCCATGGTTCGAATTTGGATCTCATGAAATAGGTAAAATTGGATCAACCCAAGGCTACCAGGATGATCAGGGGACAAAAAGGAATCGAACCATGGCTTTGAATTTCATTTATATTGCTTGTATTGGATTTTTGATGTTTGCAGGGGCCTTAGCGTCGAGTCCAGCCGACGCTAACTTTTCAAAATTTCAAATGAAGAAGATGAAGATCTTCGCGCGTGTTCTTGGTTTCCAGAAATCAAGTTTGTTTAAAACGATTTCGTTTCAATGTTTTGACACCAAACGCGCGTTGGCTCAGTGTTTAAGGCAAGGAAGCGTGACGTGTTGCTAGGAGGTCACCGGTTCGAGCCTGACCAGGACCATATATTTTTGCAAGTTAGAAAACTAACATATTTTTCTTATTTTTCTTTAATATTTTTCATTCTATTTAATTTATCTCTAATATTTTTTATCATGCATCTAAAAAACTCCAAAAAATATTTATTTTTTGCATGATCATCAGAAAAATACTTATTTAATTTTTAATATAAAAATTATTATTTTTGCATGCATATTTAATTTAATTATTAATTAATCATTTAAATAGCTTTTAATTGTTTTTAAATTATCAAATCAATTCCAAAAATTACCAAAAATTATCTTACCATATTAATGTCATTACTAACACAAAACCTTTTTCCTCACTCAAAAATATTTAATTTTGCTAACATTTTTCTCTTATGCAATTTTCTTCCGTTTTCCGATTATGTATCTGTTCACAGGTTGTAACGTTTCGGACGATTTTTCTTGCTTTTTTTTTTCAATTATGTAACTACCTATGGGATGTAATAGTTTAATTAGGGCTTTTATTTTCCGCACTTTCAATTATGTATCTGCCCCAAAGCCATGTAATAGCGTAGGACATTTATCTTTCCGCAATTTACTTTCTGCACCCTATAAATTGCTAGTAACTAGGCGTGTATGGCAAGATAAAATTGGACATAGATCACTCATAATTTCAAGATAAAATATCTGAATTTGACACACTCTTCTCACACATGCACCCCTTAGGAAAATTCTCTCTCGTTGCCTTTACGAATTCAAATGGTCAAGTCCCTCGAACGTAGAGGTATTCTAGCACCGTTGCCTTCAAAACAAATCATCATAGTCCCTTCGATACAAAGATCATAGACCCACGATGTCGCCTACGAATACATGATCTTGACCCTCGATTGTCGCCCACGAAAAGTGATGATAGTCCCTTCGAATATGCTAGGATACTTCCTACAAGTTGCCTTCTATGACCATCCGATGTCCCTTCGAATGTCCCGCTTACATCCAACGAATAGGGTTACCTACCAACTAATGGTATGGATAGCGCTATTCTAAAGGAAAGTAAAATAACACGAAAATGACCAATTCTGAGTAGGTAATAAGACTTTTAGTTGCTTGCTCTATCAAATTACTTTTCACACCACACACTTTTGTCAAAGTTCAAACTCTTTTCAAAACAAAACATTTCCGAACACTTTGTATACATTCCTACATGAATCATTACAAAGTCAAAGCGAAATGCCTTTTCAAAATATTTTTGTCAAACACACAGAAAGCACATTTTTAAAGTGACCTAAGAGCAACTAAGAGCCCGTAGATAACTACGGATGGAAAGGGGTGATAATACCTTCCCTTTTCATAACCTTCTCCCTTACTCAGAATCTAACGAAGGTCTTTTCCTGTTCTTTTCACCTTCCCTTAATTGGATAAAAGAAAAGTCGGTGGTGACTCTTGCTATCCGCACATTTGCGATACGAAAATCTCAAAGTCAGTTCACCGTATTACATTGTTTCCCAATTAGCTTCAATGTCTGAGCGCTTTAGATGTAAGGCTGATGCGATGTCTTCGTACCTAGGAACCTTTTCTAGACCGGTGAATGGCATTTGATCAAGAATAGGTATCCCAAGTAGCTTAGAGAACTCTTCCAAGGTAGGAACTAACTGATAATCTGGGAATGTAAAGCAATGGTGTTTCGGATCGAAGAACTGGAATAGGACATGCATTATATCTTCTTCAAAACTGGAGATAACCAAGTCAAGCAAGTAACCATGTCTTTTGATGAACTGAGCATGGTCGGGAATTTCTGAAACCAATTCTTTGAGCTGAGAAGGTATACCCATAAAGTTGATTCGGATAGTCTTTCTAGAAGCCATAATCCCTACAAAACAGAGCAAAGATAAATCCCTAGGTGCTTGAAATAGTTAGAAATGATATGCAATGCGATGATGTCATGATGTCATGTTTAGCACACACAAACAATTCACACAATGAGCCTAGGTTTAAGGCTTGCATGAGGTATAGGTGATTACCCACCAAAGTTTGAGTTGGTTCATCTGTCCAATAATAGTAACGGGTTCTAGGAATCTCACATCATCGATCTTTCTCGTAGGCGTTTATTTCAATCGACTAACAAGTGGTCGACCGAAAATATCCCAAAAGTCGATCTCAATGAGCGTAGCATCGGTATCAACCAACCTTAGCGCACCAAAGCCGGCCATCTCACTACCTTCTAATGGCCAAGATGGGTCAATTAAGGTTCTAAAAGTTTAGTTAGTCTGATGACACCACGAAGCCAAATACTATCCTCAACTTGGAAATGAAGAGTATCGGGACATCCAAAGTGTCACACTAACGTAGCCATCATGTTGTTGTTTCGATATCGTCTAGCAGTCGCGACGATTTATTGCTACTTACCTAAAAGGAAACCGGATCGGTGTAGGATCCCCACAAATATAATACCCAAGCAACCCTTAAAGATAAAGCAAGCAAAGCGAAAATAGTAGAAATGATCTAGAACTCCCTAAGGTATTCTCTCTTTAGGGTGTCTCCCGTGATCGCCGATTACATGTCTGTGAATTGACTTTGAGATTTTTGTTTTGCTTTTTATCACAAATGTTGCGGATAGCAAGAGTCGCCACCGACTTTTCTTTTATCCAATTAAGGGAAGGTGAAAAGAACAGGAAAAGACCTTCGTTAGATTCTGAGTAAGGGAGAAGGTTATGAAAAGGGAAGGTATTAGCACCCCTTTCCATCCGTAGTTATCTACGGGCTCTTAGTTGCTCTTAGATCATTTTAAAAAGTGCTTTCTGTGTGTTCAAATCACGCGTGGAGAACACCTTCTTCTTCGTTTGAATTTTTGGAAACTTAGCGTCGGCTAAGTTCGACGCTATGGCCCCTGCATAATTCAAAAACTCCATACAAGCAATATAATGGATTGTGAGTACATGAATCGATTGCAAATTGCATTCTAAACACACTGGTGGCATTCATTTGGTCCAATTTTTCCATTTTAAGAAAACCCTAAATTGGTTCGGAAAACCCTAGCCATTGTATATTTCGATTCAGGCCATGAAAATGCAATTGGATTGTCCAGAAAGCTTGCAAACTTCAAACTAAACACAAAGCAAACATCAAAACACGTTAAAAATGCATGAATGATAGAAATCAAAATTTGAAAAAGTATGAACAAACCAAATCGTGTTTTCTCAATTCTTGATGTTTTTGAGAGATGTAAAGGTCTGGATCGACTCCAGGGACTCCAAGGAATGCAAAGGAATGCTTAAAACCAATTGAATCGAGCTGGAACTTTGGCTGCAAGTTGCTTGAAGGGAGCAGTTTTTTTTTACTTAGGTTAGGGTTCCTCTAAGCAATTTTTCTGTTCTTGTTCATGTGGTATGCATTGTACATTATAGTAGATGGATTTTGGGCTGATTTGAGTAACAAATAATGATCAATCAATGCAAAAATTATTTGATTTTGTACAAAATCAAATCTTCCTTATTTGATCTAATTTCTTCAATTTCTTGCCAAATCAATGTAAATTTCGAAATTTGCCAGCTTGTGTGAGTTACTTGGATCTCAAGTATGAGAGAAAAATCAACTTTGCATTTAATTTTGATTTTATTCCTTATTTTTAAATTTAATTTGATTTTAAATGAATAAAATCCAAATTAAAGAGAAAAATAAAGACAAAATTCGTGGCATTGGGCTTGAAGGTTCCAAATAAGATAAGGAACAAGTTTAAACCAAGAAAAACTAGGCCCATTTGCAAAATTTTGGATTTTGACAAGTATTTCTCTTTGTGCACCTCTTCAAAAATGTTCAACTTGTGCAATGTGTATTTTGCTCAATTTTCCACATTTTTGGGTGTTCTTGGACTTTTTAGAAATCTCTAAGTGTCCTCTAACCAAACTCTTTGGTTTCATCTCAATTGGAGTTTCCATGCTCAATAAATCTTCAAAACAAAAAGTTGACTTTTTGTTGACTTTGAAAAGGACCTGTAATGTTTTGATCCATATCATCCAAATGAAGCATTTTTTGAACATTCTTGTGAGACATGAAGTTGTAGAGAATTTAATTTCCTTCAAAATGAGAAGTCGTGGAAAAATTTCTGAGAAAGTATGAAGAAGTTATGCTCAGTCAAAGTTCAGTTGACTTTTCACTGAAAAACCCTAATTTGGAATGTTTGACTTTTGAGAAAATCTTGAGTTTTCTTGATGAATCATGATCAACCCTTGATCAAATGATGAATGTAACTTCAAAATGAGGATGTTGACCAAAAATTATGAAGTTTGACTGTATGTTGACCATAGTTGACTTTTTGTCCAATACAACTGATTTTCAACCATCCGAGCAATTGTTTGAGGAAACTTGACTTGTGAGGCTTGAAACTTGACATGGAGATTCTTTGAAGCATATGAGGAGGCATGATGACCATTAGAGATGTTGGAAATCCATCTAGATCTGAGAATTGCCAAACCCTAGTTTGGGTTGATTGTCTAGGAGAGGGTTTGTCTGATCAACCGTTGGGGAATCCTTGAGTATGGATATGTGAAATGTCTTGAGGAATAGGAGGGAAAATTTTGGGGTATGAAAGAATCTCCTCAGGAAATTGATTTTGCCTAATAATGATTGAAGCTCCTTTTTAGTCGATGGAGGTTTTACGTCCATGATGGCTTTGGTCTTGCTTTGATTAACTTCAATTCCTTTTCTTATGCACCACAAAACCAAGAAAATCCCCTGCCTGCACACAAAAAGCACACTTTAATGGATTCATTTTCAACCCATATTCACGCATCCTTTCGAAAGACTTCCGAAGGTGCTCTAAGTGCGTCGGTTTACTATTCGACTTAATTACGATATCGTCGATGTAAACTTGCATGAAATTTTCAATAAAGTCATGGAACATAGTATTCATTACCCTCTGCTACGTTGCTCCGGCATTTTTCAAGCCGAATGGCATAACCACCCACTCATAAGTGCCTAACTCCCCTGGGCAACGAAACGCCGTCTTCGGCACATCATCATCTGCAATGAAAATTTGGTTATAACCAGCATAACTATCAAGCATGCTTAAATATTCAAAACCAGCAGCAGAATCGACTAACATTTCAGCCACTGGCATAGCATACTCATCTTTAGGAGTGGCAACATTTAGATCTCTAAAATCAATGCACACTCTCAATTTTCCATTTTTCTTGATAACTGGCACAATATTAGCCAACCATTCGACATACCTTGCAGTTCTAATGAACTTGCTTTTGAGGAGTCTTTCTACTTCCTCCTTGATCTTTGACATGACTGCAGGTGCAAACCGTCGAGGTATTTGTTTTACTGGCTTCTTGCCAGCTTTGATTGGTAGCTTTAATTCGACCAAATCCCTGCTTAAACCAGGCATTTCATTATAATCCCAAGCAAAACAATCTTTAAATTCTTTTAATAAAGAAATTACCTCTGTTTTGAGCTTTGGGTCGATGTTGGCGTTGATATAAGTAGGTCTTTTATCACCTTCTGCGCCAAGGTCGATTTCTTCTAGAGGGTCTTGTGGCTGCATCTTTTCAGGCGCCATGGGATCCTTCTCGAAACCTAACGGTTCGTCGTCGTATATGCAGTCTAAATGCTGCTCATCGATGTTTCTGCTAATTATGACATTTCTGCCTGGGGGTTCTGGCTCTACAACCAGAATTACTTCCTCTGATGCTGGAAGTTTAGCAACTTCTGTCACCACCTTTGCTTCTTCAGCTTCCATAGCCGAATTCATTCTGCTTTCGGCAATATACACCGAAATCCTTCGCAGAGCTTCTAGCTCAGGCATCACTTTTATGCTGATTTCTCCAGCCTGTCGGCGCGGGTTCTTCTGCATATGGATCTTCCAGATACTCAACATCCCATGTAAACTGATGGGTTTCATGAAGCTTTAATGACATAAATGCCTCATGTAGATTGGCATACGTGTGTTCTGCTGGATGGCAGGGAGCAATGTTGGCCAATTTCCTGTCGAATTGGTTTTGGCCCACAGCATTAATGTTTGCCATGAAATACCCCTGATCAGCTTCAATGTTCTCCACAATGTCATTTTCGCGCCATATGATCAAACGCTAATGCATAGAGGAAGGCACAACCCCAATTCCATGCAGCCATTCTCTGCCCAGAAGTAGATTGTAACTTGGTAGACCCTGGATGACCATAAATATTATCGGCCTAGTAACGGAGCCGACAGTAACATCCACCTGAATTACTCCCATGGTGGTTTTTGTTCCTCCTTCGTAGTCTGCCAAAACCACGTTGTGAGGCCTTATTTCGGTGTCGTATTTACCGACTCTCTTCAGGATGTGATATGGCATTATATTTACTGTGGCGCAACAATCCACCAATACCTTGTTGATGGAAGTTTCTTCTACCTTTTCTCTAATCAACAATGGCTTTAAATGGCTTCTCATGGCCATATCTGGTTTCTCGAAGAAAGCATTTTAGCTCTCAACAGAGCCATTATTCATCATGAAGTAGCAAGTTGGCTTATGCAAAACCATTTCAGCAGCATCAAGGTCGCTAGTGTTTTCTACCTCTGTCGGTATGTTGTACTCCTCTGGGAGTATAGAAACCATATTGACCAGAATATCCAAACTTGCTTTAGAGTCAGAGGCAAAATCATCAGTTGCCTCCTTAGAGCCAAGATCGACTGGCTTATTTACGCACTCCTTGATCTGTTGGCTAACAGCAGGGTCAATTTTGGGCTTGTGCTGTCGGAGACTCTTGCCCTTATTAACATCACTCTGTTTAGCAACAGCGGCTTGTCTTTCAGCCTGCTTCTTCCTCTAGAAACGCCTCCACTGAGTTCGACTCATTGGATTCTTTCCCTATAGTTTTCAAATACGTGGCTCTTTTTCTTAGAGCGCACTTCGAGACGATAGCTCATGTGAGCTTTCACTTTGGCTTCTCTGATGACACCAGCAACATTGGATGACCCAGCAGCCATGTTAGGTTTAAACCATGTTCCCTAGGGCGCAGTAGCCGAAGGGACAAATGTTTTAGGCCTAATCTGGGAAGATTGCCTCTGCCTTGGGTCCCTCTTATTCCATTGGACTCTTCCTCTTTCCAGATGCAACTTTTGGAAATTTTCAGCAGCAACCCTATCAGTCAGGGCACTGCATCTAGGGCACAAACCCACTTGAGCACCTTTGTTCTTGCAGCGATATAGAAAACTTCGCAAATCTTTGTCACCCCTGGGGTAGACGTCAGCTAAATCGACATGAGGGCTTTCGTCAGTGCTCTCTTCCAACATAACATTGTCAGGCACTTCATTAATTTCGACCATGTTGGTGGCTACGGGTTCAGCATATAAGGCCTCTTCTTGCCTCAATGGGTCAGTTTCGATTTTTTTCTTTCTGGCAGCAAATTTCAGACGCCCCTCTTGGAGAGCTTTCTGCACCAGATCCCTGAAAATAAAACATTGAGAGGTTGTGTGACCAAGATAATTATGATATTTACAAAAACCTCTCTTTTGCCTTTGTTCTAATGGTGGCAATTTAGCATTTGGAGGTACTAAAATCTGACCATCTTTAACTAATAAATCAAAAACCTCCTCACACTTGCTAACATCAAAAGTATATGTTTTTGCAGGAGTTCTGGAACTAGTTTCGACTGTTGGATTTTTTCCTTTGGCGGGAAAAAGCAACTTGCATTCATATGTTGGCCCTAATTTCAATTCAGCAACATCCATGTCTGCCTCTATCGGCGACATGTAGTCGACCTCATATATAGGGTCTGTGTCGTCGAAATTGACATAAGTTACTTTTTCTTTCTTAGATTTAGCCTTAGTATGCCTAACTTTCTCTATCCTCAGACGATCAAGGTGTCGAACCCTGTCAGCCAATTGTGACATACTTTTAACAGAAGTTGGATCTATTTTTTTTCTAATAGAATAGTCTAAGCCTCCAGCAGCCATTTGAACAAGTTCATGTTCAGGCACTTGGGTAAAACACCTTGCTTTTAGGGATCTAAACCTATTCAAATAGTCATCTATTGTTTTAGTAAATTTTCTCTTAATGCTTGACAATTCGACCAGACTAATCTTTGAATGCCCCTCATAAAACTGTTCATGAAACAGCTTTTCCAATTTCGACCATGAATCAATCGAATCAGGGGGCAAGGTAGTAAACCATGTGAAAGCTGCTTTAGTAAGGGATGAAGGGAAATGCTTCACCCTTAGCCCCTCATTATTTGCCATATCTCCTGACTCAGTCAGATATCTGGCAATGTGTTCAACTGTCGATTCAACTGTTTCTCCCCCAAACTTGGTATACTTAGGCATTTTCCACCCCTTGGGGTTTTTAGTTTGTAGGATATACTTTGACAATGGAGAAGAATACGTTGGCCTTGGCATGGTGTTCATACCATTTCTGGCCATAATTCTCTCGACAATGTTAGTCAAATTGTTCTCGACGGCCAACTCATCCTGTCGAACATGGTCAAGAACTTGGTCAGCTTCTTGGCGTCTTTGCACTAAGATCCTAGGTTGGTTAATGGCAACGTTCCTTTGAAGCGTTGCAGCTTGACCTTGATATACAGTATCTTCTTCTACTGCCCCCATGTCTCCTTGGACATGTACATGTTGTCGAATTGGATGGACCTGTCGGCCAACCGCCGGGGGTGCGCCTAAGAAGTTACAGAGGCGTGTTAATTATGCTATTACCTGTCGGTTTGTTTCAGCAGATTGCCTATTAGTGTCGACAGACTCTTGCACTATGGGGTTAAACGCATTCCCCATTTGGTTAGTCAACATATTGACTAACTCATGGTTGCTATCATCCATCTACTGCCTCAATACTGCTACAGAGGTGGTATTTAAGTGTTGAACAGGCATTTCCCTATTTGCCCCCACTACAGGTCCTTCTAAAGGGGCGTTAGCATTCTGCAAGTTATCGGATACAACTGCTACACTAGGGTTCGACTGATATCCCGTCATTAAAGAATACGGCATTCCATAAGGGGGATTTGCAGTAGTACCAAATCTAGGAATCGTTGTGTTTGGAATGGCACTCGTGGCCACCACAGGCCCTGGACTCACCGGTGTGGTTTGAGGCATGGGAATTGATACTGAAGCAGTTGGCCCAGAAATAGTTGTTGTGCTCCCTATAAGGGAAATGACGTTACTTGCGACACAACTGTGTCAGCAATACCCAGTGTTCTAGATGGAATCTCATCCACGTTCGACGCAGATGCGTGGTTTGTCATCTTAACTGTACGTTTCTTAGCGGGTAGTGGTTTCTTATTTGCTGAATTTCCACTCCTAAGTTTCATACACTTCTGAGACAAATTCTAATATAATTCTAACACTTAGCACTTGTCCCACCAGGTGTGCCAATTTGTTTACTGTGGAAAATGGTAAACAACCGTTGGTCCTCCCTAAGTCCTAAAACTAAGGGTTACTAGCGAGTTCGATCAGTTGATCTCAAGACGCGTGCTAAGATTTCTGGTAAATTACACTATTTCTGGGAGTGAAACTATCCTTGGCCCGGAAACGATTTCCAGAGCCTAGGGAAATAATGTAATGGCTTTCCACACAAAAGGATATTGACTATTGGTGACTCGTGACCAACAGTTTACGTTAAAAATGTTTTGGTAACTAAGGCTAGTGGTGACTCGGGACCAACAAGCACATGAACAGAAGTAAAGTAAAAGAAATAAAAACAGAGTTAAATGTAAAAAGGTTGCATTGAAATAAAAGTTTGGTGATTCACGTGCATCAAAGATTGCGTACTCTTTCTTCCTTTAGCGCGAAATTGAGCAGAGTTTTAGCAAGTGATTTGGTAGTACAAATGAACACCCCTAATTCTAAACATTCTAACTTATTTATAATGATTTATAGAAATAACCGCTAAAGCTATCAATGGCTAAGATTTGATTCTGGGAAATAACTTCTGCCCACGTCTCAGCCTTCACTTGGAACTCATATCCCACGAACTTCTGAAGTAACTACCCATGATCTAATTTATTTGACTTTTTCCCGCTTCGTGTCTTCAAAGGAACTGCCTTCAGATTCTGACTACTTCTTTAAAGCACAATGAAATTTCCTAAGTCCACAGCGAACTATTTCGATAGCGGCATCATCTCGACCAATTTCCTCTTTCGATTCAAATATCTGTCAATTCGACTGTTATGTAATGCGTCAACGTGGTTGTCATACCCCAAAATTTTCCCTCTTACTTCTCAAGGTATTTCATACATCCATACTCAAGGATTCCTCAAGGATTGGTCAGACAAACCCTCTCCTAGACAATCAACCCAAACTAGGGTTTCGCTATCCTCAGATCCAGATGGACTTCCAACATCTCTAGTGGTCATCATGCCTTCTCATATGCTTCAAAGATTCTCCATGTCAAAATTCAAGCCTCACAAGTCAAGTTTCCTCAGACAATTGCTCAGATGGTTGAAAATCAATTGTATTGGACAAAAGTCAACTGTGGTCAACATACAGTCAAACTTCATGATTTTTGGTCAACATCCTCATTTTGAAGTCACATTCATCATTTGATCAAGGGTTGATCATGATTCATCAAGAAAACTCAAGATTTGCTCAAAAGTCAAACTTTCCAAATTAGGGTTTTTTAGTGAAAAGTCAACTGAACTTTGACTGAGCATAACTTCTTCATACTTTCTCAAAAAATTTTCCACCACATCTCACTTCGAAGGAAATTAATTCTCTACAACTTCATGTCTCACAAGAATGTTCAAAAATGCTTCATTTGGAAGGTATGGATCAAAACACTACAGGTCCTTTTCAAAGTTAACAAAAAGTCAACTTTTTGTAATGAAGTTTTATTAAGCATGGAAACTCTAATTGAGATGAAACCAAATAGGTTGTTTAGAGGACACCTGGAGCTTTCTAAAAAGTCCAAGAACACTCAAAAATGTGGAAAATTGAGCAAAATACACCTTGCACAAGTTGGGCATTTTTGAAGAGGTGCACAAAGAGAAATACTTGTCAAAATCCAAAATTTTGCAAATGGGCCTAGTTTTTCTTAGTTTAAACTTGTTCCTTATCTTATTTGGAACCTTCAAGCCCAATGCCACGAATTTTGTCTTTATTTTTCTATTTAATTTGGATTTTATTCATTTAAAAACAAATTAAATTAAAAAATAAGGAATAAAATCAAAATTAAATGCAAAATTGATTTTTCTCTCATACTTGAGATCCAAGTAACTCACACAAGCTGGCAAATTTCGAAATTTGCATTGATTTGGCAAGAATTTCATTGAAATTGGATCAAAAAAGGAAGATTTGATTTTGTACAAGATCAAATATTTTTTGCATTGATTGATCATTATTTGTTCCTCAAATCAGCCCAAAATCCATCTACTATAAATGTACAATGCATACAACATGAACAAGAACAGAAAAATTGCCTCAAAGAACCCTAACCTAAAGCCAAAAAACCGTGGAGTTCAAGAAACTTGCAGCCTTGTTTTTGCTTCGATTCAGCCAATTCCAAGCATCCAAACACGTTCCTTGGAGTCTTTAGAATCATTCCAGACCATTACATCTCTCAAAAACATCAAGAATTGAGAAAACACGATTTGGTTTGTTCATACTTTTTCAAATTTTGATTTCTATCATTCATGCATTTTTAACGTGTTTTGATGTTTGCTTTGTGTTTAGTTTTAAGTTTGCAAGCTTTCTGGACAATCCAATTGCATTTTAATGGCCTGAAACGTGATTCACCATAGTTAGGGTTTTCTGAACCAATTTAGGGTCTCTTAAAATACGAAAAATTGGACAAAACGAACACCACCATCGTGTTCAGAACAATGTTTCCAATCGAACCATGCCTTTGAATTTCATTTATATTGCTTGTACTGGATTTTTGATGTTTGCAGGGGCCTTAGCGTCGAGTCCAGCCGACGCTAACTTTTCAAAATTTCAAATGGAGAAGATGAAGATCTTCGCGCGTGTTCTTGGTTCCCAGAAAATCAAGTTTGCTTAAAACGGTTCCGTTTCAATTATTTGACACCAAGTGCGCGTTGGCCCAGTGGTTAAGGCAAAGGGAGCATGACGTGTTGCCAGGAGGACACCGGTTCGATTCCCAGCCATGGCAATTATTTTTACAAGTTTGAAAACTAACTTATTTCTTTTCTATTTTCTTTAATATTTTTCATATTATTTAATTTATCTTTAATATTTTTTATCATGCATCTAAAAAACACCAAAAATATTTATTTTTTGCATAATCATCAGAAAAATACTTATTTAATTTTCAATATAAAAATTATTATTTTTGCATGCATATTTTATTTAATTACTAATTAATCGTTTAAATGACTTTTAATTGTTTTTAAATTATCAAACCGATTCAGAAAATTACCAAAAATTTATTTTATCATATTAATGTCATTACTAACATAAAACCTTTATCCTCATGCAAAAATACTTTTTTTTACTAACATTTTCTTCTTATGCAATTTTCTTCCGATTTCTGATTATGTATCTGTTCACATGTTGCAGCGTTTCGGACAATTTTTCTTTCTTTTTTTCTTTTTCAATTATGTAATTGCCTATGGGATGTAATAGTTTAATTAGGACTCTTATTTTCCGCACTCTTATTATGTATCTGCCCCAAAGCCATGTAATAGCGTAGGACTTTATCTTTCCGCACTTTACATTTCCGCTATTTACTTTCTGCACCCTATAAACTGCTAGTAACTAGACGTGTATGGCAAGATAAAAACAAACGTAGATCACTTCTAATTCCAAGATAACATATCTAAATTTAACACACTCTTTTCACACATGCACCCCTTAGGGTAATTCTCTCTCGTTGCCTTACGAATACAAATGGTCAAGTCCCTCGAACGTAGAGGTATCCTAGCACCGTTGCCTACAAATAAATCATCATAGTCCCTTCGATACAAAGATCATAGACCCACGATGTCGCCTACGAATACATGATCTTGACCCTCGATTGTCGCCTACGAAAAATGATGATAGTCCCCTCGAATGTGCTAGGATACTTCCTACAAGTTGCCTTCTATGACCATCTGATGTCCCTTCGAATGTCCCTCTTACATCCAACGAATAGGGTTACCTACCAACTAATGGTATGGATAGCACTATTCTAAAGGAACATAAAATAAACATGAAAACGACCATTCTGAGTAGGTAATAAGACTTTTAGTTGCTTGCTCAAATCAAATACTTTTTCACACCTCACACTTTTGTCAAAGTTCAAACTCTTTTCAAAACGAAACATTTCCGAACACTTTGTATACATTCCTACATGAATCATTACAAAGTCAAAGCGAAATGCCTTTTCAAAACATTTTTTTTCAAACACACAGAAAGCACAATTTTAAAGTGATCTAAGAGCAACTAAGAGCCCGTAGAAAACTACGAATGGAAAGGGGTGCTAATACCTTCCCTTTTCATAACCTTCTCCCTTACTCAGAATCTAACGAAGGTCTTTTCCTGTTCTTTTCACCTTCCCTTAATTGGATAAAAGAAAAGTCGGTGGCGACTCTTGCTATCCGCATATTTGCGATACAAAAATCTCAAAGTCAGTTCACCGTATTACAGTGGTCTTATTTTATTAACGCTGTTTTTGCTTTTGGTCGACGTAGCTTGGCCCTCTAAGCTAAATTCCTAACTAATTAGCATTTCTTCTGGAAATCCTGGCTTAGCTTTGTTGAACATCTCCAGAAGACACTTCTTCTAGGATTAGTTCCTAAACTATAGGAATTTTTACTTCTACAACATGCCCTTAGTTCATTTTACCAAATTCCAGCTAACAGTTCCCTACTACACAAAATTTTCTATGTCGTTTTCACATTAACAAAAATGTTGGGATGTGATGCAAGCAATATGTGGTGAAAGAAATGCAAGAGACCATTGACACGTTATGGGAGGAAGTTGTATAGGCTAGTGATGAGGTTGAGTATGTTCAAAAGTTGGAACAACTTGAGCAGGCATGTTTTAATTGTAGGGACTTTATTGATTATGTGAAAGACACATGGTTGATTCCATATAGACATAGATTTGTTGGAGCATGGACTGATCAAGTACTTCATTGGGGTAACACCACAACTAACCGGTATGTCTTTTATTTTAATGTTTTTATTATTTTTTTTATATATTATACATTAATATTTAAAATGTTAATTATTTTAGAATGTTTTTATTATTTTTTATATATATTATGCATTAATATTTAGAATGTTAATATTTAGATTTTTTACTATGTTATATATTTATTATGCGTTCATTTTTAGGGTTGAGTATGCTCATTGGAAGCTAAAGTAGATGTTGAGAAATAGTCTCGGTGACATGGTCAAATATTGGGAATCTATGAACAACAACCTGAGGATACAAATAGGCAACATTCGTGCTTCGTTCCAAATTTTTTTTAATGAAGTTGAGCATGCACATGTTAGTCCATTGTATGGTAACCTGCGTAGTTTTGTTGCTAGAGTTGCTTTGAGACGCATTGCACAAGAGTTATCGAGGATTGATTATGTTGGAACTTCCAGATAAATATGTGGTTGTAATCATAGAACAAATTATGGCTTACCTTGTGCTTGTGAGTTAGGTAGATATGTGCTTGGTGGTGTACCTATACCTATTGAGAGTGTTCATGTTCATCGGAGGAAGTTAAGTATGGAAGGTGAGTTGCAGGAAAATGAAGAAGATGGATCGGAGATTGACATGAATAATGTAATGGAAGAAATATGGAGAAAGTATAGATCATTAGATGTTGTTGGGAAAAGAGCATTAAAAACTAGGGTTAGTGAAATTGCTTACCCCGAAACAACTTCCTTATGCCCACCACCTGAGAAAATAAAAATCAAGGGAGGAGTCAAGAAGAAAGGGAATAAACCAGTTGGATATGATGTTTACAGGGACCCTTCACAACATGAGTATGTTGAACAAGCATCTCAAACTTCACAAAAGCTGTATCAGAAAATGTCACAATCAAAAAGGGATTTAAAATCAAAAAAGTCTTCACAGCAAGACTACACCCTTCAGTTTCCAAGTCATATCAGGTCATATATATTTATTATGTATTAATATTTATAATGTTAATTATTTTAAGTTTATTATTATGTTATATATTTATTATGCATTAATATTTATAATGTTAATTATTTAGGTCATATATTCAGGAGATTGTGGATGTTGAATCAGATGGTAATTGCGTATTTAGAGTCATTGCATCATTGCATGGGTATAGTCAACATGGTTGGGTAATGGTTTGTCGTGAGTTGGACATGGAAATTAGGGACAAGAAGAGTTTGTATGAGAATTTATTTGGAGATCGACTATCAGAAGTGAGAAGCGGGTTGATGATATAGTGTATTGGTAGACAACCAGAGGAGAAATGGTTGACACTACCAGACATGGGTTACTTGATAGTGAATCGATATAATGTCATTCTTGTTCATTTAGGCAATCCCTATTTTACTTTTTCCCTATGACATCATCACCTTCACATAATCCTACTATTTGGTGTATAGGTTTAGTCAACGGTAACCATTGGGTTCAGGTAATAATTTATATACTCGATAATACTATTTTCAATTATTATTTACTATATAAGGTGTTGGATTAATTGTTTTTATACTCAGGTAAACATGAAAGACGGATTCCCCTTACCCCCGGTGAGTACGGATTGGAAGAAGTTTCGTCACCCGGATGCACTGCTTGGATGTTATCATTAGCGGGACGTTTGCAACTATGGCTACATCTTTCTCCAGTTTTACCTTCATATGTTCGCTTAGCATAAGCTTGTCATAAAACTTTATTTTTGTTTAATGTAGAATTAAATTGTTATAACATGTAGCAAAGCATTATAAAAACACACCGACGTTCTTTTTATTCATCCAAAAACCTTAAAACAACACACATACTTAACTTAAAACAATACACGAGAAGATAACTTAAAACATCATACGAGATGATTAAAAACAATACATCTAGGCTCTACAAGATGATTCTGGACGTTGCAGTGCTTTTATAACATCTTCGGCACATCTAATTACCTCCGCTTCAAACTCAACAGGGCCTTTAGTTAGTCTACGATGATATGATTTTCACATGTCTGTCATGTCATCATTGCTCTTCACCTCTATAACGTTGTAACTTATCCTTCCATCAATATCCATGTTCCAGTTTTCATGGTATGAAATCTACTTCACCCTCCTAGTATCAGTCTCTGGACGCAATTCGTAGTCAAACATTTCCTCCAATCCCTCGAGGTTTATAAAATATAAAATAACATAAGTCTTACTAATATTCAAAGTGTTACAAAAATATTAAATAAGTCATAAAAACATAATTGTCATACCCTAATTTTTTACCTAAGATATCACCTTCCATCAGCATCATTGCATAGCAAGAGTTCACAAGTGTTTTGACAAGTTCTTTGCCAATTCTCGAGTTAGATTCCAAAATTCATAACTTCTTCAAATTTCGATTTTTTGTAAGCGGTTCTTTTTACATATGATTATGTTTGACGTCATCTACAATTTTTCTTTACAAGTCAATAGTTGATTATGCTTTGAAACACCATGAAAAAATAGAAATGTTAGAAGTTTTGTGAATTTTGACGAAATTTGATTTTGATTGTGTTTTGTTCATGATTTCTTTTTTATTAAAATCACAAAAACGTACTTAGCATCATATTATTTTTATAATTTTTATTTCTTTATTCAAAATATCAAAACAATTATAGTCTTTGTTAGTTTTATTTTAGATTTATATTCTTGCATCATCTTTAGTAAAAAATCTCAAAAAATATATGTAGTTCTTTTCATGTGAATTTTTTAGAATATAAGTTTTTAATTATATTTTTTATTTTATTATTATTATTATTTTTAATCCTAAAAAAAGAGTAAAAATGTTAAGTTTGGTTTCATGTTTATTTATTTATTTATTTATTTATTTAATTAATTAATGTTACTAACAATCTTTATTTTGTATTTTTAATTTATTTGTTTAGTTGTTATTAATATTATTATTATTATTTTATTTGTTTAGTTGTTACTAATATTATTATTATTATTGTTATTATGATTATTATTATTAGTAGTATTGCTCTTTGAAAAGCATCTTTATCTTATCCACAATATAACAAAAATAACCATGTTCTTGTATAAACTGTCTAAGAAAACTGCATTGTCCTTATCATTTGTTGTCCAAAAGGCTCCAAACTAGCTGCTACTACACTCCAAGACCACCATGCTACCATGCTCTGTTATCATGCTATACAAGCTAGTCCATAAGACTACAGAAATTTGCGGAACCTTTGTTGCCCATTCTATTACATACTTGTTGCTATCCTGCATAAGCAACCAAGCAGATCAGTCCAAGAAATGCCAGATATTTCACCAAAATAACATAACAAAAGAACCTGCATCCAAAAGGCATAATATCAGTAGCCTATTTTGTTCAAACCTGTGAAAGTTTCCCTCCTAAATGTCATGTTTTTTTGAGAATTTTTTCCCAAAATGCCACATGATGAAACCTTAAATCCCATAATGCCACATTTGAAAAAAGAATTCCCAAACTGCCACACCCCCTGTACCTTTTCACCATTTGGGCTGGCGAAATGGCCCACCAATCTACTTTTTAATATGCTTTCGCCATTTGAAGTGGAGAAAGCTCATTTTTGTTGAAGTAGTGTTTCTTAACCAAGAAAATTGTTACAATCTAGGTACGTTATTTTAGTTGCTCGTGTATTTAGAGTGTATTTTTGTTCTTTTTCTTTCCTTCACTTTTGTCCGTGTCTTTGTTTGTTGTGCTCTTATGGCTTTTGTTTAGACATGAGTAAGTTTAGAGTCTGTGAAGATTATGTTTGTCAAATTGTGGTAAAACATAGAGAAAAATGGTAGTGTTCAGACGTTGTTAAGTCTGAGGTCACTCTTTGCATCTGTTTTTGCAAATATGTTGACTAGGGTGTCCTATTCTGAGTCTGTTTGTTCTTGCAATTTTTTGCAAGTTTTTGTTTTGTGTCTTGTTTTAAGTTATGAACAAAAATTGTGTCTTGTGTTCTGAGTTATCTAATATAGAGGTCTGGTTCTCTATGTCTGTAAATGGATAGTTTAAGTGTTTGTTTCTGTTAATATGTTTTCTCTTGTGCTCTAAAAGAGGATGTTGTGTCTATCTGTGTCGTAGCATAGTTCTCAGGTTGAGGGGGAGTGTTTAGTATCTTTTTACTCATGTGCATCATGACCTCACTTTTCTTCTTCTTTGTGAAAATGGTGTCTGTGGTGTTATGTTTCCTGTGTTATAGTGAGTTCTTCTTCAACAAGTCTTTGTCATATTATGGCTAAAAAGGGGGAGAAGTGGTTATGTGGATATGTTATGTTATCTCTGGAGAGAAACTTCTAAGGGGGAGAAAAATATGTTATTGCTAATGACTCCTTTAAAAGAGAGATAGAGAACATGTGTATAGAGGACACTGGATGTTACTGATGAAAAAGTTATTTTTTGTTTGCTATAATCTACTGTTGTAATTTTTATTTATTTGTTTTAGCCAAAGTTTTCCAAAGGGGGAGATTGTAAGTTCCTTAAGTTTGAGGATTGGCATAATTTTTGTAAAACAAATAATAGCAGCAACAATGTAATGCACAATAGGGTATAACATAACATGTACAACAAAAGTCCTATTGGAAAGTCAAGACATGCTGTGTTGAACTCATTCAACATCTGGAACAACATGTCAAAGAAGATGTCCTAACATGAAGCATTCGCATCACGCCTCCTGAACTAAAGAATGAGATTTAGTTATGATTTAATTATGTAAAATATTTGGAGAATATCATGCATAATATATTGAGCATATTTACAAGCATATTTAAAGGTCTAAAAGATTTAAGGAAACTCAATCTGAAATCAAGAAGAACATTTAGGAAACTAAATGTTGAAGACCTATTCTTATGGAGATATATTAGGAAGATTCTGTTGAAGACCTGTTCTTGTGCAGAAGTCTTCTGGAGTTTGTTATGACTAATGAAGTTCTGTTTGAAGGCCAAAATCTAGTTGGGTAATAGGTTGTAAAAAGAAGCTTTGTAACCTAGTTTAAGTGAACCTTGATTTATCATGACGTAGTTTTTAGGGTTGAGTCTGTAACCACTCTCTAGGAAAGCTGGTAGAGTGAACCTTCTGGGTTGTGGGAAGGTCACCAAGTTTACCTCGAAGCCTGTAGGCAAGAGGAGTGTTGTTCTCACTCAGAAGCTGTGAAGTAATGATTTGAGTTATGTTCTTTGGAGGAAGCTTTAAAGTAACTCCAAGGTGTGTCCTAAGTTATAAGCAAGAGGATTTAACTCTTAGTTATTTTGTGATAGAAGTGTGTCTTCTACTTTTGAGGTGTTGAAGAGTTGTTGGAAATCAAGTTCTTGATGCAGTGGATGAGGTGTTGACTGCTAGACATCATTGTGATGATTGGAAGTGGGATGAGGATATTCCATATCTAGGGAGGACCTAGGTAGAAAGGTCATTGGATAGGGATTAAGTGAGGGGTTGTAAATAGGTGAATTTAACTCTAAATTAATATTGCTGATAGTGAGCTTCATTCTTGGCTTGGTATGCTGTAACACCCCATCTATATACCCCGAATATATTAATTAAATTAATATCTACCTCAGCTTTAATCAGAGTTAACACGGAAAATGAGGGATGTCACAATTAATAAATAAAATCAACTTCAATTAAACAATAGCCATGCTACACTGAGGATCAAATTTCAGATAGTTTAGTCAAATTAATACCATGTCTTACACAGCGGAAAAAGAACATCAAAACCCAAAACGGAATAATCCAATCATTATTATTCCTAACATGATTAAAGAAAACACCTAAACAATTATCTAATTCCTCAACTAACGTTCCCCAGTGTTACAATCTAATCAGAGCATGACACTGACACGCGGACATAAATGATAAGCTCTAGAGCCTTCCTCACCAACTCTTGAGCTGCTAACTTTAATCTGAAATGGTAAGTAAGGGTGAGACTTCTCATAATTAAATCATATTATAAACTTCTCATTTAACCATATATTACAAGCATATTATTCCACCCACTTAACACAATTCAGATTCAACACACAATCATATTCATACAAGTCATCATGCATAATTCAATAGACACCAGAAGAATTGCAACACTGGAAGACATCCTAACATGTTACAATTCCCTGCAAACACAAATGCAGACTCAATGCATGCGGTACCGACACGTGACCAAGTCACCCAACACTGATCCATCATCAACCGGATACAGTAACCATCGATTCGTCCATAAACCCCCGGACACAAATCCAGCCTAACCACCCATCCTCACTCGGGTATCGGTTATCGGCAATCCAAGTCAAATTCCGCACAATGGGAATTAACTTAACCAAAATAATGCATATGCACGCACATCTCTAGCATGCAACATTAATCAGTCTATGTAATACATCCACTTAACATAACTGAATCAAACCAATCAACATGATATTTCAACAAATCATGCATACAATTCAAAGCAGCATAAACATGCTTTACATCCACACAATACCAATACATTCATCAACACGGGATCTCTGCTACACACACCTCAATATGCGTCAGTCAAAAGTCACTTATTTCGGAACTTGGCTCATTTTCAAAATAATTTCAAGTTTTGGAAAATATTTTCATTTCATAAAATAGAGCATTAAATTTAGAAAATAACGTCCAAAACGGCGCTCAAAACGGACTTATGGTTTGAAAGTTATGACTTTTCAAAGTTTGACATTTTTCAAAAAAAATAAAGCAAAACCTGGTTCCTACATATACAAGAACCGGTTCCTGAAAGGTTCCAAAACATCGCTTCTGGAAAAATGTATGGGAACCCGGTTCCTACCCATACAGGAACCGGTTCCTGAGTGCACTTTTCCAGGTTTTCACAGTTTTTCAATGTGGAACCCGGTTCCTCCCCACTGGGAACCGGTTCCCACGTGTTATAAAGCCATTTCCTGCACTTTTGACAGCATTCTTTCATTCCCAATCAAACTCAAACTTACCCATACGAATTCTAACATGGGAAACACTAAAACGCATCCAATTCGCATCATTATCACACCAAACAACATATTTCCATCATTTCTTTTCATCTACTGACACCCTAATTGTTTCAATCCATAATCTGACACAATCTGACATAATCTGACACAATCAGTATACATCCATGGAAACCTAGAAATTCCTAAACCAAGATTTCCTAACATGCTATGACCTATAGTATCAAAATCAAAACCTATAATATGAAATAATCAATCGAAATCACCCCTTACCTTGCGGGTTCTTCGAATTCTGACACTTTTAGGTCTTCTTCCTTTTTTCTCCTCTTCTCAACTTCACGTATCTTTGTTTCTCCAAAAATAACTCCTTTTTCTTATTTAATTCCTTTTAACATAAATAAAATAAATTCATTAATGTAAGTAGAGTCTTTTACTCCTCACACCCCACTTTACTCAACACACCTCCAATATTTCCATAATTAATCTCAATAATCCAATATATTAATAAATTATGTTCTCAATTAATTTAATAATTAAAAATCATAACTATTTAATTATCGAATTATTTTGGGGTGTCACAACTCTCCCCAACTTAAAAGAGTTTTCGTCCTCGAAAACATACCTCAGACGAATAGTTCGGGATACGAGTCCTTCATCTGACTCTCCAGCTCCCAAGTGACATTTCCATCTGCTGGTCCTCCCCAAGCCACTCTTACCAATGCGATCTCTTTGCCTCGCAACTGTTTCAACTTCCGATCCTCAATTCTCACAGGTACCGCTTCCACAGTCAAATTCTCTCGTACCTGTATATCATCTACCCGAATCTCATGAGACGGATCAGCAATATACTTCCTTAGCTGAGATACATGAAAAACATCATGCAAATTTGCAAGTGACGGCGGCAACGCAATCTGATATGCAACCTTCCCAATTCTCTTGGTAATCTGAAAAGGACCAATAAAACGTGGAGTCAACTTCTTTGACTTCAAAGCTCGACCAATACCAGTCATCGGAGTAACTCGCATAAAAACATGTTCTCCTTCACTAAACTCAAGATCTTTCCTCCTCTTATCGTGATAACTTTTCTGACGACTCTGAGAAATCCTCATCTTCTCCTGAATCATCTTGATCTTTTCCGAAGTTTGTTGAACAATTTCCGGTCCAAGCACAGCACTCTCTCCAGTTTCATACCAACACAACAGAGTCCGACACCTCCTACCATACAATGCTTCAAACGGAGCCATACCGATGCTCGAATGAAAACTATTGTTGTAGGTAAACTCAATCAACGGTAGATAACTATCCCAAGCTTCACCTTTCTCTAACACACAAGCTCTCAGCAAATCTTCCAACGACTGAATCGTTCTTTTCGTCTGACCATCTGTCTATGGATGATAAGCGGAACTTAAACGCAACTTAGTACCCAAAGCTTCTTGCAATCCCGTCCAGAACTTAGATGTAAACCTCGGATCTCGATCCGACACAATACTAGAAGGAATACCATGTAGACTCACAATCTTTTCAACATACAACTCTGCTAACCTCTCCATCGGATAATCCATTCTCATCGGAATAAAGTGAGCGGATTTTGTCAACCTATCCACAATAACCCAGATAGAATCACAATTCTTAGCCTTCCTTGGCAAACCAGACACAAAATCCATAGAGATTCCATCCCACTTCCACTCTGGAACAAACAACGGCTTCATCAATCCTGACGGCTTCTGATGCTCGATTTTTTACTTCTGACAAACTAAACAAGCATACACAAACTCAGCAATTTCCTTTTTCATTCCCGGCCACCAAAACAACTTCTTCAAATCATGGTACATTTTAGTAGCACCGAGATGAATACTCAACCCGCTACGATGTCCTTCTTCTAAAATACTCCTTCTAATCTCGGCAATATCCGGAACACACACCCGATCACCAAACCTCATAACTCCATTCTCATCAATTCTGAACTCACCTCCTTGACCTTGGTTGATCAATGTCAACTTGTCAACTAACCCAATATCAGACTTCTGTCCATTTCTAATCTCTTCCAGAATACCACTAGTCAGTTTCAACATACCCAATTTCACACTATTCTGAGTAGTTTCACAAACCAAACTCAAATCTCTGAACTGCTCAACCAATTCTAACTCACGGACCATCAACATCGACATATGCAAGGACTTTCTACTTAAAGCATCCGCAACAACGTTTGCCCTACCAGGATGGTAATTCAAACCGAAATCATAATCCTTTAAGAATTCTAACCATCTTCTCTGCCTCGTGTTCAACTCTTTCTGATCGAAGAGATACTTCAGACTCTTATGATCACTAAATACCTCAAACCGAGAACCATATAAATAGTGCCTCCACAACTTCAAAACAAATACCACCGCTACCAACTCCATGTCATGAGTCGGATAGTTCCTTTCATGCACTTTCAATTGTCGTGAAGCATAAGCCACAACCTGCTGATCTTGCATCAACACACCACCTAATCCCATCAATGATGCATCACAATACACAACAAAAGACTTAGTCGGATCTGGCAAAATCAAGATCGGAGCACTTGTCAACCTCCTCTTCAGCTCTTGAAATCCTTTCTCACATTCAACATCCCAAACAAATATCTGACCCTTCCTGGTCAACTTAGTCAACGACAACGCTAGTTTAGAAAATCCTTCAATAAACTTCCGATAATAACCTACAAGACCCAGGAAACTACGGATCTCTGAAGCATTCTTCGGCGCTTCCCACTGAGATACTGCTTCTACCTTCGTAGGATCCACAGCAATTCCATTCTTGGAATTTACATGGCCAAGAAAACTCACTTCATCTAACCAGAATTCACACTTGGACAACTTCGCATACAGCTTCTTCTCTTTCAATAATTCCAACACAACTCTGAGATGTTCTGCATGCTCCTCATCGCTCTTCGAATAGATCAGAATATCATCAATGAACACCACTACAAACTTATCAAGATACGGATGAAATATCCTATTCACATACTCCATGAAAACACCAGGTGCATTAGTAACTCCAAATGGCATAACAGAATATTCATAATGCCCATACCTCGTTCTAAATGCAGTTTTCTGAATATCCTCCGACTTCACACGAATCTGATGATATCCAGATCTCAAATCAATCTTACTAAATACACAAGCTCCAACGAGTTGATCCATCAAATCATCAATCCTCGGCAAGGGATACCGATTCTTGATTGTAACTTTATTCAACTATCGGTAGTCAACACATATTCTCATTGAACCTTCCTTCTTCTTAACCAATAACACCGGAGCACCCCACGGCGAAACACTCGGACGAATAAACTTCTTCTCAAGCAATTCCTCTAACTGCTTCTTCAGTTCAGCTAATTCAGATGCCGACATGCGATAAGGCGCCATCGACACCGGACTAGTTCCGGAATCGATCTATAGTAAATTCTACCTCTCTCGGTGGCATTCACTAACGTCTTAGGAAACACCTGAAATTCATTCACCACCGCAATCCATCACCTTTTGCTTTTCCCTCCGCTTATTGCGAATACAACATAAACACCACCGCACCATCTTTCACAACTAGGTTCATCTCGCTTAACCGATAATCTCATTTTCGACTTTAACCTCCTCGGGAAAATGACCGTCTTCTCAAAGCAGTTGATATGAACTGGTTGAATTCCAACCGATCATTCCAAGGATGATATCAAGTTGTTCTAGCGGTAGGCACACTAAATCCATACCGAAACCCCTATCAAAATCACAACAGACAATTCCTACAAACATATGAAGTAGTCAGAACCCGACGCAGAGTATCAATAACCATACTTCCATCCATATTAGAAATTTCCAAATTTAATCTTTTAGCACAATCTAACGCAATAAAAGAATGCGTAGCTCCAGTATCAATAATCACAATCAAAGGTATGTCATTAATAAATAATGTACCTTTAATCAGCCGATCATCTGGCTTAGTCTACGATCCGCATAATGCAAACACTTTACCACCACTTGCTCTTTCTTTTGTGCGAGGACAGTATGACCTTCTTCACCGCAGCTTATAACAAGTCACCACTCTCACTCTGCAATCATTGGCCACATGGCCAAGTTTCCCACACTTGAAACACTTCTTATCATTACTCTTGCAGTCCACCATACGATGTCCTATCTCACCACACTTGTAGCACTTAACGGAAGAACTAGAATCTCCTCCACCAGTCTTCTTCCAACCACCGGATCTATGATTACTCCTATCATAAGGCTTACCACGATCCATCTGTTGCTTACCTTTCCTATCAACATATCCCCGAGCATTCGACTTAGTGTTAGCAAGATCCTCCTCTAGAATCCTCTGCGATCAACGGATCGGAAAATCTTCGGATACGCTGATACCGAATACCCTGCTTAATCTCATCACGAAGACCATTCTCAAACTTGATACACTTGGAAAATTCTCCATCTGCATTGTTAGGGTAATGAGCATAATATTTCGCTAACTCAGTAAACTTCGAAGCATACTCACTGACAGTTTTGTTACCCTGCTTGAGTTCCAGAAACTCAATCTCCTTCTTACCTCTGATGTCCTAAGGAAAGTACCTCCTCAGAAAAGCTCTCCTGAACACAGCCCAATTCAATGCAACGCCATCTTCTTCGGATCGGTAGCAACCCACCATCAACTTCGCTAACATGTGAGTTCCATATCTCACCTTTCTCTCACAGTCAATCACTCAAGATCCTCTCGATCTCCTTCAACCACTTCTGAGCACCTTCGGGATCATGTGCACCCTTGAACAATGGAGGGTTATTCCTCTGAAAATTCCCCAATTGTCGGTCAGCACCAAACGCAGCTCCCTGCTGGTTCCCTCCGAGCACTTCAGCCAACATATCCAAAGCCTCAGCAATAGCATCATCATTCCTTCTGTTACCTCTTCCAGCCATTGTTCTGTAACATTACAAAACAATCTACATCAGCACACAAGTATCGACAGTGTTACTTACACTAGTCGCATACTAAAAGGGATAACGACACAAGACAAGACCGACTATGCTCTGATACCACTATTGTAACACCCCATCTAAATACCCCGAATATATTAATTAAATTAATATCTACCTCAGCTTTAATCAGAGTTAACACGGAAAATGAGGGATGTCACAATTAATAAATAAAATCAACTTCAATTAAACAGAGCCATGCTACGAGGATCAAATTTCAGATAGTTTAGTCAAATTAAGACCATGTCTTACACAGCGGAAAAAGAACATCAAAACCCAAAACGGAATAATCCAATCATTATTATTCCCAACAAGATTAAAGAAAACACCTAAACAACTATCTAATTCCTCAACTAACGTTCCCCAGTGTTACAATCTAATCAGAGCATGACACTGACACGCGGACATAAATGATAAGCTCTAGAGCCTTCCTCACCAACTCCTGAGCTGTTAACTTTAATCTGAAATGGTAAGTAAGGGTGAGACTTCTCATAATTAAAGCATATTATAAACTTCTCATTTAACCATATATTACAAGCATATTATTCCACCCACTTAACACAATTCAGATTCAACACACAATCATATTCATACAAGTCATCATGCATAATTCAATAGACACCAGAAGAATTGCAACACTGGAAGACATCCTAACATGTTACAATTCCCTGCAAACACAAATGCAGACTCAATGCATGCGGTACCGACACGTGACCAAGTCACCCAACACTGATCCATCATCAACCGAATACAGTAACCATCGATTCGTCCATAAACACCCGGACACAAATCCAGCCTAACCACCCATCCTCACTCGGGTATCGGTTATCGGCAATCCAAGTCAAATTCCGCACAATGGGAATTAACTTAACCAAAATAATGCATATGCACGCACATCTCTAGCATGCAACATTAATCAGTCTATGTAATACATCCACTTAACATAACTGAATCAAACCAATCAACATGATATTTCAACAAATCATGCATACAATTCAAAGCAGCATAAACATGCTTTACATCCACACAATACCAATACATTCATCAACACGGGATCTCTGCTACACACACCTCAATATGCATCAGTCAAAAGTCACTTATTTCGGAACTTGGCTCATTTTCAAAATAATTTCAAGTTTTGGAAAATATTTTCATTTCATAAAATAGAGCATTAAATTTAGGAAATAACGTCCAAAACGGCGCTCAAAACGGACTTACGGTTTGAAAGTTATGACTTTTCAAAGTTTGACATTTTTCAAAAAAATAAAGCAAAACCCGGTTCCTACATATACAGGAACCGGTTCCTGAAAGGTTCCAAAACTTCGCTTCTGGAAAAATGTATGGGAACCCGGTTCCTACCCATACAGGAACCGGTTCCTGAGTGCACTTTTCCAGGTTTTCACAGTTTTTCAATGTGGAACCCGGTTCCTCCCACTGGGAACCGGTTCCCACGTGTTATAAAGCCATTTCCTGCACTTTTGACAGCATTCTTTCATTCCCAATCAAACTCAAACTTACCCATACGAATTCTAACATGGGAAACACTAAAACGCATCCAATTCGCATCATTATCACACCAAACAACATATTTCCATCATTTCTTTTCATCTACTGACACCCTAATTGTTTCAATCCATAATCTGACACAATCTGACATAATCTGACACAATCAGTATACATCCATGGAAACCTAGAAATTCCTAAACCAAGATTTCCTAACATGCTATGACCTATAGTATCAAAATCAAAACCTATAATATGAAATAATCAATCGAAATCACCCCTTACCTTGCGGGTTCTTCGAATTCTGACACTTTTAGGTCTTCTTCCTTTTTTCTCCTCTTCTCAACTTCACGTATCTTTGTTTCTCCAAAAATAACTCCTTTTTCTTATTTAATTCCTTTTAACATAAATAAAATAAATTCATTAATGTAAGTAGAGTCTTTTACTCCTCACATCCCACTTTACTCAACACACCTCCAATATTTCCATAATTAATCTCAATAATCCAATATATTAATAAATTATGTTCTCAATTAATTTAATAATTAAAAATCATAACTATTTAATTATCGAATTATTCTGGGGTGTCACATATGCCCCCAGATGTAAGAGTTGCTCCGAACTGGGTGAATAATTTACTGGTGTTATTTATGTTTCCTGCATACTTTACCTTGCATGTTTATTAATGTCAGATCATATGTCTCGACATCTCTATGCAACATTTGAGTCTGCTTTACCAGAATTTCAAATTCCAATGAAGAAGTTTACTAAATTTTATGAAAAAGAGCTTTGAGTGAATTTGGTAATTGTAGAGAGTATATAGAATTTTTAGCAAGGTGATTTTGGATATCAAAAGCTTGAAATTTGAATGGAATGAGGCCTCTATTTATAGGATTTAGGCCTGGGAATTAGTGGTGGTTTGAAATTTGGTTTGGGAATGGAATTAGGCTTGGAAATTTGAATTTGGAGCCAAATTTGAATCAAGTGGTGTTTATGTCATCAAATGAGGGTGTATGATAGAATTTAATTATGATAATAAAGTGGAATTTTGGGTGATCAAAGAATAAATTCGAAGAAAAAAATTGGAGCAAAAAAATCACAAATTGAAAATTGCCTCATTTTTTAGATTTCCGCGTTTGCAAATCAATTGCACGCTATCGCAAATCAATTTGCATTTCAAGAAATTCGAAAAAGTAGTGCAAAAAGAGTTCAAGGAAAAACACCGGAAACCTCCGCTTGTCAAATGCTTTGGCTTGATACCTACAAATTACAAAATATACAAAACAAAAGAAAAATATTTTTGGTATTTTGATAGAGGCTAGAAAGATATAAACCACAAATATATGAGATACACAATTAAGGTGCTTGAAGATCCTTTGAGAGCACACTTAAGAATAGGAGAAACAGGAGAACCAAGTCTGTGATCTTGATGCATTGTGATGATGAAATGATGGAAAATCCTAGGGCAAAAATTAAGGTATGACAGTAACATTTTTTCAAATGTTTAGTTATGTTCATCATGCATAAATAGAAGTGGAAAAATTGTTATCTGACAAACAATGTCGTGCAAATGTGTGAGTAATATTACACATAATACATAAATAATAAATAATAAATCTCTAAACAAGTCTTCCACTGTCTATGTGTGGTACCTGTGATACCAAACTAAAAACTTAGCCATCTGGGTTCACCAAACCCATAAGATTATCCATGATGATTGTTATTGTATGCAGGTGTTGAGAGTCATCCACACCATGTGGAGGCGGTGAAGGAGGTTGCATGTCATCGAAAAGTACCCAACATCAGCGATATAGGATACACCATGTGAAGTGTCATCAAAAGGTACCCCACTAACGTCTCTCATTCGCAAATAACCAAAAAAGTGAAGTGTTATCGAACTCTTGATGCACTATATGGCATGTGTAGGGTGTCCATATGACATCGTTTATTGTCACACAACTACAAAATATACCTTTTGTAACATAATATTATCTTGACTATTCAATAAACCAAAGTAATATGGGATATTTAGGCTTCTGCATTTTTTTACTAAAAGAATTTTCACTAAGGTCCTAATAATAATCATGGTGAAAAGGAGGAAGACGTCATTTTTAAGCATAGTTGGAATTCCAACCGTGGTGAAAAGTAGGAAGGCGTTATTTTTAACCACAGTTGAAATTCCAATAGTGGTGAAAAGTGGCGTATGACCATGGATTAAAATCCCAGAAACAACATTTTGTTTTTTTTACTTATTTTTAAGCCACTTTTCACCACGGTTAGAATGTTAATCATGGTGAAAAGTAACATATGGTAATGGGTTCGAATCTCAACACCAATATTTTTTACTTATTTTTAAGTTATTTTTCACCATAGTTAGAATTTAAACCTTGGTGAAAAGTGGCACCTTCTTTTTTTTAAAGATATATAACGCCTACTGCTTCTTATACCTTCCATTCCATCCTCTTAGAAGTGACAATGGTCACAATGGGGGACTTTTTCAATATTGTCCCATGTAGGGTTAAATATATAAATTCTCCCTGTAATGTTAGTGAGATTCGCATTAGACCTCTTGTAAAATTATTTTTTTCAATTACCCCCCTATAATTTTTGGGTACCCCCCTAAGCGTATAAAAACGGAGCGAAACGAAGGGGGTAAAGCAAAAATATATATTTTACAAGGGGGTAATATTTTCGCCTAGGGGGCAAAAGACTTAGAATTTTAACATTTCAAGGGAGCGATTAAAAAAAAACATTACCAAAGTCTAAAATGAGAATTCGCTAACATTACAGGGGGGTTTATATATTTAACCCTCCCATGTATAATGAGAACTCCATACAAATCAAATAAAATGATTCATGGATTTGGAGGCCACTACTTCTAATGTTGCCAAAAACAACATTCTCGGAATGTTGTTTTACATGATTTCTCAATGGATGATAAGGAAGGATACTTTCACGATCCTCTTGTTTTTAACTTCCCGAATGAGACCTATAGATCTATGGTTTCACACATACGAGTTATGGAGTCAATAAATACTAGAAGGTTCTTATTTTCTCACGATTTCAAATCTTTCATGCGCAATCCTAATCCCACGAAGACTCAAAGGTACATTAGGTCTCATGAGCTTCTGTAATCAATGAGGAACCGTGATACTAAATTGTTGGATATGCACGACGATTATGACTAGTGGAAATGTCACATTATGTGTTTCATCCACCTTTTGGTGGTATCGAAACCCTAGAATATGCCAATCTTATTTTAATCTTTCGATTATTGTTGATGATTTGAATGAACTTTATGGTGGATCACTTTTCTTTCTAGAAGATATGATGCCAAATGAGTCGGCGAAGATAAGAGACAATCTAAATGTTGGACGAGTTATGGCGTTTTCTACGAGTGGGTCGGAAGTCATTTCCTTGTTCGAGTGTAATTGTTGTCGTGATTCTTGACTTTGAATTAAAAGGGATCTGATTGTGGAAACTCATAGGAATCAAAAGTCGACTCCCACGTACTACAACACTGTCTTACTAGGAAACTAAAAATCATTTGTGAAATGATATAGTAGAGTCTTGATATGATGAAACATACTCTGTTCTGACGGGATGAGTGAACATATAAGATTAGCAGTCCGTGATCAAAGTCACTAAAAAATAAAAAGTAATATGAATTATAGTTAAAAAAGAATACTTCATATCTCACGTGAGATGCCATAGGAGAGACAATTATAAATATTCCCTGCCATCATTTTTTAAGACATCTAATGATAGGACAAAGACCATATTAAAAATTGGTTGGGAATTGAATATTAAGAATTTGTTGGGAGTTTATACATTTATTTCCAATCAGATTTGCTATATACTACTATTAACAAATGTTTTTTTTTGTAAATAAGAAAATAAAAATGTGAGGTATTACTGCAAAAGAGAGAAAAAGTCACGACAGGCTCCTAGTCATACTCCGCAATTCCACTAAAAAAACCAAAGAAGAGTTTGAGTAAAAAAAATAATACTAATAATTATAATAGTTAATGTACTACTTTTGATCATTGTTTCGTCCTCACTGATTCAACCCGCAGTGTCACGCACTCAATTCAACTTCTCCGAAATCATTTCCGGTCAATTTTCCCGCCGTTTCTTCGTCGTCCGGCGTATTCTCCGATCCTCCGACCACCGCATGTAAGCATCTCGGTTTCGATCTCTCTTACCTTTTGATTCGCAATTGTTCACATCGCTGTGATTTCTCAACTTTTATGTTGATCGAATTAGGGTTTCCGTGTGTGTGATGATTCTAGATCCCTAGGTTCCAATTCCGTTTTTCTGAAATTAAAGTTTTGGTTGATCGTGAATTGAACAGAAGGAGTAGAAAATGAGTAACGTGTTCGAGGGATACGAACGCCACTACTGCGAACTTTCAGCTAATCTATCCAAAAAATGCACTGCCGCTACTGCTCTTAATGGAGGTACTTTTCTTCTGCTATTCATGCTTCCGGGTTTCTCCTTATGATTATAAGGTTTTTATCCATTTAGTTAATCTCGAGATCTTTCCTAATATGTTCTGTCTAATATTGTTGTCATTTCTCGTCTCTGCTACACTTACTTTATAGATATCTAATCTAATATTACTTGAATGTAATTCCAATACCTTTTTCTCAAAAGGTTTTGCAAAACCTAATCATGTATTGTATCTATGTCCTTTTCTAAACAATGCATATTATGTGTAGTTCTTTAGTAAGTACTATGTTTTCCATAGTTGGTATCCCTGAAACAAAACTAAATTGATTTTCTGGGATGTTGGTCTTTTTGTCTAAATCTCCTTGTGATGCCTCTTAGTATGAATTGTGAGTAGAGTTCCTCTACAATCCACATGGTTTGGCATGTCAAGTTTGTTCTTGACTGTAGGCATTAAAGTACTCCTCCGTTTAGTTAATTTGTCGATGTCCCTTTTTTTCTTCTTCTTTTTGTCAATTGATTGGGTGGTTGAAGCATTCTAATGCGTTCATCATAACGTGAATTCTAATGCTCATTCTACGTGACAAGGGTAATTCACTAGATATCCCTATGAATTCTAACATATTCATGAAATAATATCTTAATTCTTGAAGCAATAACTATAGGAAAAATCAAACTTATGATTTTTCTTGGAATAATGTATATTTAATTATAATTGTGATTTTCTGTTTGATCTGCAGAGCAAAAGAAGCAAAAAGTTTCTGAAATAAAGGCTGGAATTGATGAAGCAGAAGCTTTGGTACTTCTTTTCTTCTGTTGGAAAGATGGCTTTTTTCTTTCTTTCTTGTAGACTTTTATTTCAATATAGTTGGTTTAATGAATTTCTAGATTCGAAAAATGGACCTTGAGGCAAGAAGTTTGCAGCCAAATATCAAGGGTGTACTTCTTGCTAAGTTGCGGGAGTATAAATCAGATCTAAACAACCTTAAAAGTGAAATTAAGAAAATTGTATCTGGAAACTTGAATCCTTCTGCACGGGATGAGTTGTTGGAATCAGGCATGGCAGATGCTATCACGGTATGATTCATTTTCCAACATTCTGTTTTTATGCTCTCATAACTGATTTGTTATGCTGTGAAAATACTGCGAGGAAACGATCTGATGATCCCCTTTCTTTGTGATTACATTAGGCATCAGCTGATCAGAGAACAAGATTAATGACATCAACTGAGAGATTGAACAAGACTGGTGAGCGGGTTAAGGATAGTAGGAGAACAATGCTGGAAACCGAAGAGCTGGGTGTTTCTATTCTCCAAGATTTGCATTCACAGCGACAATCTCTATTGCATGCGCATAACACGGTTATCTTTTCTATTTCTTGTTTATGATTATGATGTGTTTCTGGTTCAACTAGGACATGCTTCATTTCCTGTACAGTAACTCCTATAAGCATACTCTGAGCTACTGTGGAAATTTCATGGGAACTTCATCTTTCTAATTTTTTTTATGTTCCTTAAATTGTTTCAGAGTTTATATTAATGTTTGATTTCCATGCTTATTCTTCTAAATAAATAAAAAAAATTCAGTTTTAGTTCTCTAGGAATGTTGGGCATATTTGTTATTTAGGTTTTAGATCCAAAAGGCTATACGTGCTAACATATTATTGTTTGTGTTTCTTACCCCATAGTTAATAGCTTACTTTATGTATAGTTGAATCATGACTAATATTAACTCACATTGTTTTTAAACTTTGAGCAACAATATTAACTGATCTTTTCTCCGAATCGTAGCTGTGAAAGTATCCCTTTAATTTACTGATGCTTATATGCCCGCATGCAGCTTCATGGAGTGGATGATAACATAGGAAAGAGCAAGAAAATTATGACAAACATGTCAAGAAGGATGGACAAGAACAAATGGATCATTGGCTGCATTGTGCTCGTTCTGGTTGTAGCTATCATCGCGATCCTATACTTCAAACTTGTTAAATAGCCAAATGCGTATTTTTCCTCATATTGGTTCATAAATATCACAAAATTCAGTGATTTTTTTTGTTCCCTTTGTCTTATTCTGATTTGTGAGTGGGCAGAAAAGATGTTGCATTGTGCAGTGCTGCAAGCTAACTTGGTTTCTTTCAAGGGAGACAGCATTCACTGGAGTCTTATGCCGGGGTTGTAATGTATGAAATTTGTATTTTTTGACCTATTGTTGCATGATTTTAATCATGAAACCAGAATTCTTTGTGGCCATACTGTTTGAATTAACTGATATTTGCCTCTAATCTATCTGAGTAAGTAATGTTGCTACTTGACACAGTGCTGCTTGTAAATCTGCTGCTTACAATGTTGTTGATAACAATGTTCAAATTAACAAGGATTGCTGATAAAACTTTAACCTGGTTTTCAGAATAGGCTGTAGAAAAGAATCTCTAAAGAAGCTGTTGGGAACATGCATATGAAATACTCGACTATGTATTTTGCCAATTTCAATTATTCCAACGAGTTGATGAGAAGATCCTGAGAAATCTTGCGTTGCTGCTATACATTGAATTTAGGGCCCTTATATTTATTTCAGTTTAAAAAAATGACTTTTATAGGGTTACCTATTTTTGTTTAAATTTTTTTACAAAGAAATGTTTTGTAAAAAGTTTCAAACGAGAATTTAGTTTGAATAGTTAATTTTAAAATGTTATTTTAAATATTTTATTATTTTATTGGATATCAAAATTTTTAAAAATTATTTTATTTTGAAGTTATTTTAAAATAATTTTGATAAAAAATTATTTTTGAGGTATAACTTTTTTTAAAAATTGCAATTTTAATTATATTTTCACCTTCTTTAATGTATGTTATGTTTTAAAATGTCAATTAATTTTTTAATTTATAAACAACAAATTTAATTTTTTTTAATATTTTGAATTTCTTTTATAAAATTACTTTTAAAAATATGAAAAGAAAATTATTTTTAAAAGTAATTTAATTTTTAAAGTTAAAACAATGAGGCTCTTATTTGTCTTTAGCCATTGACAAAAAAAAATCCATATTGTTAATTTTGTGTGTGTGAATTTTAGTGGTTATATAAAAAAATTTAGTTGTGTTGGTTAGGGTGTTGAAAATAAATAGGAGGCTAAATAAATTTTTGGTCTTTATAAAATTAATTCATAAAATATAATTTTTATTTCTAGTAAAACTTTATTCATTTTTAGTCTCAAAATTCAATTGAGTTATATTTTTAGATTGTGATAATAAATTACTTAAACATATTATTTTTGTTATGGTCAATTTTTTGGTAGCAAGAGTTTTTGGCTGTGTATTTAAGGAACTAACATTTGAAAATTGGCATTTAACATGAGATGGTCAGAGTCAAAGATAACAAATTCTCAAAGCGCTTCCTTATCGTCTCTCGCTCTTCTTTTCCGTTCTCTTCTCCGACAATGCGCACGCGCCACCGCCCTCCAACCCGGAAAACAACTCCACGCCGCCGTAACCGTCACTGGCCTTCTCTCTTCTCCAAACCTTTTTCTCCGCAACGCCCTTCTCCATCTATATGCTGCATGTTCTCATTCTTCACACGCCCGCAAACTGTTTGATGAAATTCCTCACTCGCATAAAGACGCGGTAGATTACACCGCTCTCATTCGTCGCTGTTCTCCCCTTGAATCCCTGAAATTGTTCCTCCAAATGCGTCAGCTAGGTCTTCCTTTTGATGGAGTCACCATGGTTTGTGCCCTCAATGCTAGTGCAAGAGTTGGGGATTCCAAAGTTGGGTCTCAACTGCATGTTGGTGTGGTGAAGTTCGGGTTTGAGAAGTTTGAAAAGGTGTGCAATGCTTTGATGAATGTGTATGTCAAGTTTGGGCTTCCGGTTGAGGCTAGAAAGGTGTTTGAAGAGATTGAAGTTCCTAGTGTTGTGTCATGGAGTTGTTTTTTGGAAGGTTTAGTGAAATGGGAGAGTGTGGAGAGTGGGAGGGTTGTATTTGATGAAATGCCTGAGAGGAATGAGGTTGCTTGGACTGTTATGATTGCTGGTTATGTTGGGAATGGATATACGAAAGAAGCTTTATCACTTATGAAAGATATGGTTTTTGGGCATGAGTTTGGGTTGAATTGTGTTACCTTGTGTTCTGTTTTGTCAGCTTGTTCCCAATCTGGTGATATCTGTGTCGGTAGGTGGGTTCATGCTCATGTTGTTAAGGAAATGGGGTTGGATTTTGGTGTTGTGGTGGGGACTAGTTTGGTTGATATGTATGCAAAATGTGGAAGGATAAATGCTGCATTGATGGTGTTCAGGAACATGTTAAAGAGGAATGTGGTGACTTGGAATGCTATGCTTGGTGGGTTGGCAATGCATGGGATGGGGAAAGTTGCAATGGATATATTCTCTTCCATGGTGGAAGAAGTGAAACCTGATGGTGTGACTTTTATGGCCTTGTTAAGTGCTTGTAGCCATTCAGGTTTTGTTGAAAAGGGTTGGAAATATTTTTATGATCTTGAGTCTGTTTATGGGATCAAGCCAGAAATCGAGCATTATGCTTGCATGGTAGGTATTCTCGGTCGAGCTGGACGTTTAGAAGAAGCTGAAATTTTTGTGAAGGAGATGCCAATTCCTCCAAATGAAGTTGTTTTAGGGTCCCTTCTTGGTTCTTGTTTTGCACATGGTAGGTTGCAGTTAGGGGAAAAGATCATGAGAGAGTTGGTTGAGATGAGTCCTCTCAACACCGAGTATCATATCCTGCTTTCCAACATATATGCGTTGTATGGAAAAGTAGACAAGGCAAATTCGCTTAGGCAGGTTATGAAGAAAAGGGGTATCAGAAAAGTGCCCGGAATGAGTTCCATATATGTTGATGGCAAACTTCATCAGTTCATTGCAGGGGATAAGTCACACACAAAAACTTCAGAAATTTACATGAAATTAGACGAGATGATTTGCAAATTGAGGTTGGGTGGCTATGTTCCGAATACAAGTTGTCAAGTTTTGTTTGGGGATGATTGTAGTGAAGCATTGGAGGAGGTAGAACAAGTGTTGTTCACTCATAGTGAGAAGTTGGCACTGTGTTTTGGCCTAATGAGCACACCATCTGGTTCTCCTTTACATATTTTCAAGAACCTGAGAATATGCCTAGACTGTCATTCTGCTATTAAGATTGCCTCTGATATATACGATCGTGAAATTGTTGTCCGAGATCGTTATCGTTTTCATAGTTTCAAGCATGGTTCTTGTTCATGCTCTGATTATTGGTGAATCACCCTTTTTCACATATATTTAATAGTTTTATTTTCTTCTTTTCATTGTAGTTAACTTTACAAAAGAAAAATCACGTTGGATAATAATGGAATAAGAAAACAAAAATGTCTTAATTGTACCAAAACCTCACGCTATTATTGCTTGCCAAACATGCCAACATTGAATTATGCAAGCTTTGTTAAGTCTTAGTCATACGATTCATACCAAATCACATGCATTTAAAAAATTAATTAATTAATTACAGTTAATCAGAAGTAATCTACAGATGAAAAATGAATAACATTATTATGATCCATTGATTCACATGTTTAGACTGGATTCTTCTTTGATTTGTATCTCTTGAAACTGTTATAATCTGCTAGTAATCTACCATGAAATTCCTGCTTCATTTCATTCCACATGGTTTGGAAAATCTGTTAAATCAAATTAACCAATCAAAAACATGTTTAATTAGATGTTAAAATAAATGAAGAAAGATAAACAAACCACTCTAACCAATTCTAATGCATCTTGTAAGACATGCTCAGGTACAAAAACCATTGCTGGTGAAACCATAAAGCTTATTTTCATCTCCATTTGATTCTTGAGCCAGCTACGTTTTCCCCTTCTTTCTGGATGTATTGTACCTCTTACATCTAAACTGAAATGGTAAGGATCATTGTAAAAGTTATTTAGTCCTTGAAGCTCCCACTTCATCTGTAACAATATTTTATGCTGTCAGTTATACTCATCACGGATCAATAAAAATGTTCAATTTAGATATCTGATCATCGATTGCTTACAAAGTGAAGTTCAAGAACTTTGGTAATATGATTAGGAATATGAGGTGGATAGTCTTCACCATTAGACTTAAATGTTAACCTTACATCTGCTGTTGGCTCAACATTCATGAACAAGCATTGTATTGGAGGCATTTTAACTCTCCATTCTTCCTACATAAAAACAATTTTTCGCATTTAACACTTTAATAGAAGTTGAATTGAGTTCATTGAGACAATCCAAATTTTAAATTCGGTATTTTTATCTAACAAAATTTGGATGATTTGATCTTGATCCAATGATCACAAAAACATAGTTCCTTACAAAGTATCTTACCTCATTGAGTTGTTTGGTTTTTCCTTTATCAGGAAACACTGCTCTGAAAACTCTGACCTTATCATCCATATATTGATCAAACGAAGCCTACAAAACAAAACAAAAATCACAAAAATGATTGTTAGAAAAACATTGGACTTTGAACTGGAAGATGAAGATGGTAAGAATAAAAAGTATGATATACCCCTGGCAATTCATTAAGTGGAACATTAACAGTGGTTCTATAATTAAATGAGGAAGTTTTTTCATTCCTAATCACTCTATATGATGCTGTTTTTGTGTGGAAATGACTACTTAACCTATGGTTTTTTAGGACTAATAAGGGCTGCTTATGAACCATAACCATGCTTGCCATAATATTAATAGGATTGATGCAATAATCAATGTTCAGGCTTTTATAAAATTTCCTTCTTAACAGGACAAGGTATATTATTGCGTGCACACTATTCTCCATTTATATATAAAATTAGGTTTAGTTTTTTTATAAAAAATCAAATCAAAAACATGAAATAACATAATGGTTATTTTACAACTATTTTTGATTAATATCTTGAAATTATTGAACAAATTATTATACCTTATCAACAAATTATATTTTTAAAAATGTAAAAATGAAAAATTATTATTAGTAGAAATTTTATAACTCTGGTATATGAAATTTAAACTTCATATTTAAGATTACAATGTGAAACAAGATGTTTTAAAAGACAAATTAGGCTATTTTAATTTAGGACTTTATTTATAGGTGAACAACAAACTAGATATTTTATATTTGATTGACCACTAAGTCATTTTTTATGGTTGAATAGGGATATAAATCAGTTAACATACGTGTATATTATGTAACTTTGGTTGGATAAGTTTGCAATTATTATTTTTTAATTTGACTTGAAGTTTGTAATTATTGATAATAAAAGTGTAATATTAATTATATCATAAGCATGGGGAAATATTCTCCAAATTTAGATCACTTTTTCTATCATTTTAGTAGATATTTTTATTCCTCTTGAATATTTTTAAAGAACTTGTAAAATAATTCTTTTATGAAGAATTAATAGAGATAATTATGCTCCATGTGCCGAGATTGCTTGATTTGAGGACAAGTGTACTTTGTACCCGCCGTCCTATACCTTACAATTTTGTAAAAATTTAACTTTTACTCTTAATATAATTTAATTATTTTACCTTTTCACTTTTATCAATCATAAAAAAATCAAAAATTAACTGTCCAAAAATCTGATCCGGAACACATTTCAGAACACTTTGAGTAAGTATTCCGATTTGTTTAAACACAAACTGAAACAGTTTAATGATGTATTCCGGAAATCACAAAAAGCATTTCAGAACAGTTTGTATAAGTGTTCTGCTATAAAGGACAAATTGTAAAACAAACTGGAACACATACGAAAAGAATTCCGAAATTTTGGAATATAAACCGGAACACTTTGCTAATGTGTTCCGGTTTGTAAGATGTGCAAACCGGAACACTTTGCATATGTGTTCCGGTTTGTCAAAACTGTAAATCGGAACAGTTTTCTGAAGGATTCCGGAACGCATTTGTGACTCGGATCCAGATGCACCGTCGTTTCTATGAGGGAGACGTCCGTCAAGTCCTAATCTTCGAGGCATTCTGAAAATAATAATAACATAAAAAATATTTTAAAAAAAAACTGAAAAAATGGCAACTCGGAACACTTAGTAAGAGTGTTTCAGAATGCAGTTTCCAAAACCGGAACACTTTTACAAACTGTTCCGGTGTGTTCTTTGCAAACCGGGACAGTTTGTAAAATTGTTCTGAAAAAATTACAACAAATCACCAAAATCAGAATACTTTTGAAAAGTGTTCTGATTCATATTTTTTTTCCGGAACGCTTACTTAAATTATTTCGGTGTGTATTTCTGTAAACCGGAAGATTTTAGAGAACTGTTCCGAAATGCAAGTTAGTGAAAGAGAATTCGGATCACTTTTATAATAAAATGTTAAAAGTAATTTTTTTAAATCCTATACTATTTATATAAGGGTATTTCAGTCTAAAAAATAGTGTAATAGGGTACCGATTTAAAAGTAATGGTAGACAGTACATTTTGTTTTCTGATTTAACCTAACAAATACTTGTAAGGTTGTTTGGCCTAGAAAATTGGTACAAATTGGACCACATATGTTGCTGGAAACACATGTCTTTTGATAAATGATTGCGTGTAGACAACAAATTGAAGGATTAATATCCCACCCTCAAGTGAGTACAGTATCATGCTGTATTTTCGAAATTCACTGATATCGGAAATTTTACAGTGATATCTGAAATTTTGTGAAACAATAAGGATTTATGATATATTTGGAGAATTTTTGATATTTTATCAGAAATTTTAAATTTTTGATTGTTCAATTTTTTTTAAATAATATTAAAAACTTTAGAATTTATGATATTTCATATAACGATTTTTATCTTTTCTAAATTATAATTTTTTAGATAATTTTTTTAAAATATAATTATAATATATCTTTTCTAAATTATAATTGTTATAAAATTGTATAACAATTTGATGTTATAATTGTTATTGAATATTTATAACTTAAAATTTGTTGGAACAAGTTATTTATTTTTGTGTACTACATTGAATAATTTATGATGTATTTTGGATAATTTAAATTAAGTTAATGTGTTGTTTTACAATTTAATTGTTAAGTTATATGAATTATTTAAAAATCTTAATTTTAGATATGAAATTTGATATATATATATATATATATATATATATATATATATATATATATATATATATATATATATATATATATATATATATATACACAGTATTATTCCATACAATTTTATGATTACTTATGAAATTTTTATTTTTTTAAGAAATGGACCCGTTTAGGGTCGGGTAGCCTACAGCCCAGACAGGACCGGATCTGGATAGTAAAAATTGGGCCATTTAAATATGAATTTTTTAGGTCCGATCTTGAAAAGCCCGAGGCCCACATGGGTCATTCCATTTAGGGCTAAGTAGTCCATTTTGACAGCTCTACAAATGGGAATGCATTTTAGATCACACCAATTTGTCGGTACAATCAAGACCCTTCAAAGATGTCGGCAAAATTTTAACCGTTAAAAAATTAAGTAAATGAACTATCGAAAATTTAATATAACTCAAATTTCTAGCACTGCCTACTAAATTTAAAATTTTTAGAATACTGAAAATTTAAAATGCTATCGAAAATTTATATAAATTAAAATTTTTGTGAAAATGTATTCAAAATTTTATCTGTACTGAATTTCAAACTCTTTATCAAAAAAAATTATCCAAAATTTGTTTGTAAGTCAATGGAATAATTGAAATTGAGAGTACCGAAGGATGACATGTTAATTTCTTCGAAAAGGTGATTTAGGATTAGTTAGTTTTGTTTTGCAGTATGGAAAATCGCCGTAGATTCAACAAAATATGAGGATCTACCATAAATTTTAGGACGAAATTTTTTGAAGTTTATAATCGTATTTATATAAAATTGCTAAATTTTGGTTTGATATTTTTCTTGCATTTATGATAAGTTTTTTTATTAAAAGTTAATATAATTGAAAATGTTTTTAATTGGTAATAAAGTTAATCAACTTAGTATTTATTTAAACATTTGACAATGTTAACATTAGTGATAATAATGTTGAGTGCTGGTTTATGTTAGTGTTAGAGATATGTAGAGAAGAGAGACATGGAAGGAGATGATACTACAGAATTTTAATGAGATTGTGAGTTCTGAAAAGCAAAAGAGAAGGTGTGCGAATAAATCAATTTACATGTATTTGTCTATTTAGTGGGTTTCTTTTTTATTTCTGGTAAAAAACCAAAAATATCCTCAAGTTTTGTAAATTAACTTACGAATTCTTAAAATAAGGTGAATTCGTAAATACACTTACGAAATAATCTAAGATTTTCAAAAAATAAGGTGAATTCGTAAATGTACTTACGAATTCACCTTATTTACCATATAAAAACATCAACTACATTGGAAACATTTTTCTATCCCAGCCTCTTCATCTTCCACCTCACTAAAATAGGGGTATTTTATGTTCTAAAAATACTTTTTCCAACTAATGATGTCATATAGTTCTATTTCAATTACACAATTGTTGTTTTTTTTGCCTTTGATCAATGGTTTGATGATGTCACATAGTTCCAATTAAATTGCTTTACCTCTTTTCTCTTCTTCCAATGTTAACTTTAATTTCGAAAATGATACAACATCTTATCTTTCTCTCTCGTCCTATTACTTTATTTTCTATTTCTCTCTCTTTTCTATGTGACCTAAATCTCTTTCTTTTCCTCTTCTTCTTTCTTTTCCTCTTCCATTTCGTTCTTCTTTCTTTCCATTCTTCATTTTTTCTTAATAATAGGACTATATTTTTCAGATTCAATGGTTCCATGGATAGACTATTATCTAGTAAAAAGTGTGGAAAATAACCGACCAAAAACAAGTGTGAAAAATAGTTGTGAAAATACATCACAAATTGAAGGTTACAACCACTACGAATGAGCACTTTGAGATGATTATTGTCGACAAAAACGTAAGTTACGGATGCTTTACGAATTCCTTTTCAGTTTCCTGTGTCGATGTGTTTTTGTTATGGTTTAATTGAATGTTGGATGGTGGTAGTTATTGTTGTTCATGTTTCTTAATGGTTTATTTTAACATTTTTGTTAGGTATACATATTTTTTGGGTTTAAACAAGTTGCCTTCAAAGTGTTCGATGAAAGTGTCAAAATAATAACTTTGTTAGTTTTTTTTTTTTTTAGATGTGTGGTTATTAATGATTATGCTTTTGATCGCGATTTTATGTGTCTTAAAGAATCTAGACCGCAAGTATACAGTGCTATCACGTGTAGCTTTAAATATTATCGAATCCCAATGGACTAAATGTTGACCTATCGTTATCTAGGGTTAATACATAAATCTAAGGCTAATAATGTAAATAATTTGGGTTTAGGGAACCTAACTGATTGTAATCTAGTTTAGATTCAAAGGGAGAATATCGACATGTAATGGTCGGACTTTGAGGATTTAGCAACTCATTGACTTAAACTCGTATTATCAAAACATGTTTCAGTAGGAAATATTTATTTGAAAACCCTCTTCTCACACTCTCGTGTTTAATGATTCAGATCCTATAATCAAACCTAAGTGGGTGTTCTCACTATTTCAATTAGAGTTTAAAAATAGTTTTTTAAAATAAATAAAACCTAATCAACTTAAAAGCGCTCTCACTGTTTTTAAGTTGATGCACAACTACTAATGTCCAGTTATTATCTCAAACTCTCACTTTATTGATATTAACTTCTAATCTATATTTTACTCTCGTAACAAAACAGTTGCATTAAGAACTAGTAATTGAAACTAGAAAGTTAATCTTTTTAAAATGGAACAAATCGAATGGCGTTGCTAAACCCCGTCGGCTATATGACCTTACATACCGATAACTAAACTTAACCTAGCATGTTATACGATTCAGTTATAGCGCAATGGTAATAAATAATATCAGACAATTCAGATGACACATGCATTTCAAATAATTTAGGCATAAAATAAATAAACAGTTAAAATAAACCAATAAATAAATAAAACAATTAAAATAAACCTGAAAATAAAAGGCGGAATATTTGGCAAACTTCAGGTGTCTCCCACAAGTCGGTGTGATGTGCCCTTCGTTGCTCTGAAAATAAAATGCGATGAAGGAAATTAAAAGGCGCAATTCTAACGTAAGGTTAAAACCGACAAAGGTTCGCAGCAATCCCCGATGTGGAAATTTATACGAGAAAAGAAAGCATATACTAAACTAAATTAACCGAAACAGTAAAATAAACTAAACCGAAAATAATTTTGGTAAAGTAACAGTAAAGAAATGCAGAAGAAAAAGTCGTTCGGAAACTGAAGTATGGAAGCCTATTTATAGAAGTGAAGGCGCGCTTGGAAGCTGGATGATTGAGATTTCTTCTCCTCCGTAGCGATCGCAAAGGACTTGCTAATTGATGCGTAATGGTCATTACGCTTTTGCCTTGGTGAGGAAGTCTCACCCTAGTTCTCGTGGCGACCGTTAGGGTTTGCTGTGCAACGATCGTTACACCCTTTGGGCCAGGTGGGAGGCATGTTAGAAGTGGGCTAGGTCTGCTTCCTTATTCCTTTCTTTCAGCCTTACTTCTTTTAGACCCCCATTTCCTTGTCATACACCCACATTTGCTTTCTTGCTATTTTTTATGGATTTTGAGTATGATTTATCCGAATTTTCTCAACTTTCTTCGCACATGCCTTATAATTAGTAAAAACCTGAAAACATAGAAAATACCGGAATAACACGAATAAAGAGTAATTTAATTAATTAAAATGCGGATAAAATTCATGTAAATTGATCCAAATAATCGATACATTTTCGGGTTAACAAACTCCCCTACACTTGAACCTTTGCTTGTCCTCAAGCAAATGATAGAATAAGAAAAATTGTTTAGCGCAAAGTTTCTGACACAATCGCACGACATAACTCGAATCGTACGTGGTTGAGGGGCATTACATTTAGAAAGATGGAACTGGGTTCCGACACTAATGATACAGAGATGACACAAAATCATAGAACATGGTCAAAATCTTCCTTCCTATGCAAACCAGTCCAAGCCATACTATCATAGCTCAACCTAATTCTTTTCGTTCGAAATCAACCGCTTTCATTCTCGCGCAATCACATTAAGCCCTTTATCTCTCGCACGCACATAGTAGAGTAGCCGGTTAGTGATTCTGGTTATTTATGGACAGGGTTCTGGTACACAAGTTGGTAACCCTTTCTCTTTTCCAAATCATAAGTCTTGGGGGATCGAACCATGGTCCGCCCTACCAAGTTCAGCACCATATACCACTGAACAGGCTTACAACTGGTTTCCACTTAGTTTTTATAGGTTCTGCAATTGTTGGATTAAATGACTTGGTGAGGGTCACCTAACTTAATTAGCGCATTCCCTATTATGTCTTGATGCTTAAAATTTTTCTGATTAGGACCAGTCACTTATATTCATCGGCTCCCTGCGTAGTTTATGGATAAGAAGGTGTCGACTGCTTATATAAACTACTCGGGGTTGATCTAAAACTTAAAACTTAAGGTCTCGGTATCATAACTACTCACACTAATTTGCATAATTTGGAATATTTAGGCGTCAAGGCGGTATTATTTTTGTCGAATCTTGTTCAAAAATTCTAACGGAGCCTAGTTGAGCAACCTATATACTTTTCGAATGTACCGAGCTAATGCGTCGAAAAATAAAAATAAAAATAAATTTTGTTATGGTTCAAGAAAAGTGTGGAAGTATGAATAACTTACGGAAATGAATGCTTAATTGAAATCAATTTGACAAGGAAACTTTTTATTGAATGGAAAGGGAAATAACTTAAAAGGGAAATAACTGAAATTCAAAACTAACTTACTAGAAATTGAAGACAAAGGTTTCCTCCCCTACACTTAAACTGAGCATTGTCCTCAATGCGACAACTAAAGTGAGAAAAAGGATACTAACAGGAAACTTAAGAAAATAAAAAGAAATACAAGGAAACAAGAAAATAGATCAGTCCTTATTATTGTCTCTGACATTTCTGCTGCAAGATGCCTTTCCTTGTGCTCTTCCTCCACCGCGTGTCCTAACTCCACCTCTCCTGGGTCTAGGAGGCTCCTCACCAGTGTTGTAAACATAAGCATGCATTCCTTCAACGCAGAATGGTAAGTAGCACATTTCATCAGTCAGGTCAGAAATGTCGCGATGGTTCCAATAGGCGGCGTCGCGTTGGTCGCGTGGCATCTCTTGCATCATCTGCATCAGTTCATGCTGATGCTGATCTTGAAGTAAAAGTGATACATATATAGCGTCAAGTGCGGATGGCTGAGGATTATTTCCTGGTTGTGCTTGTGGCGGGACATCTAGTTATGGTGGTTGTTGATTCACTTCTGGTATAGCGTTATCCATACTCGCTTGATTATTCTGCACGTTCGCTCCAGGGGCTGGTGCTTGAAGATCATAAATCCAATTCGCGGCGACATTAATTCTTGTTATATCCGGATTTGGCAGAATAATGCTTGGAACGACTCTGTTGTGCACCATCAGGTTGTACCTTCCATCCCTTCTCAGTTTGACAATGCAACCATCCTGATAGTAATCAATATCTAGAAACTCAGTATACCAGTATGGTAATTCATCCAACTTGTCTTGCAAATTCAAATACTGGGCAATAGCAGTGACTATTCCCCCTATACAGAAAGGTGATGTGTTTTCATTTCTTGATAACAACGGCTGGATGTGGTTGAGAAGGAATAGAGCAGCATTTATGCTTATATCAGGATTAAAAGTGTAGTGCAGAAAATACATCTCCCTAATGTAACACCCCAAATTTACCCAAGGTTTTATATGCAAAATCAGAGTAATTTAAAATTTCATAAATTAAATACTGAGGCGTCACATCATCAAACCAAATGACTTTAAACAGTTTGCTTTAAAGTATAAATCTCAGATACATAGCATCATCGGAAATCATAAATTGATTCATAAAAATCAAAACATTTTCTTTATTAAACTTCGTCATCAAATCATGTTTCCATAAAGTATGATTCTATTTACAAAAGGAAGAACAGCAAAAGAACAACAACAAGACAACATAAATATTCCCCCCGAGTGCTACGTCTCAGAGCAACACCGAATCGACTAACAACATCTATAAACTCCGTCTTCATAACCTGCACGTTACCAATATAAAGGTAACAGCGAAACAAGTAAAGAGTGAGATACTCCAAAACATATAATTAAAGGCATGATAATATATATATATATATATATATATATATATATATATATATATATATTTGGAATCATAAGGGATATAAGTTAATAAGTGCATTCCAACACGTATCCAAACCTCACTTACTTTGATCGTTATTCTAATGTGTATAATCTACACTATAACCTCATCGGCATAAATCATTACAACAACACATAAACTTCCATCACCACGAAATCATCACAAGTTATTACATCACTAATCAACACGATAATTATAAGCAATAACATCAAACAACAACATTAAACCATACTAATAACTTAATCAACATAAATAATATCATCACCAATTGGCTAAAGCCCATCGTCGCTTTTGGCATAAAAGCCCATCATCACAAACATCATCACATCATATTTGCATTAAGCATTTCATCAAGTTAAATCATCGCGAAACTCATCATTTATATTCATCGCATAGTTATCATGAAATTATCAAATTATATTCATTTCATGTTCATCATAAAGATCATCACCAAACAAAACATCATATATCATTGCAATTCAATATCATCCATCAATTAACAAAAACTCAACGCCAAACAACTCAACCATAAACATAACCGACTCCATGAGACACGACTATGTTATGCATGTGGTACCTGTCGCTTTGTCCATAATTAGGAACACTTGGCATAAAAGCCTCGTCGCTTGGCATAAAAGCCTCGTCGTTTGGCATAAAAGCCCATCGTCGCCAATGCAATGTATGTGACTCGATAATAAAGACAACACAACAACACATAATCATCGCTCATCAAAATTGACATAAAGTCCACGTCGCCATATTTATTCACACCAAATAAACATATAATCGCATCATATTTGCATTATGCAAAACATCGCCAAACAATTCGTCATCGTCAAAAGTCATGCATTCATAATTCGGAAGCATTTATTAACAACATCAATATAATCATCACATCATCATGTACAAAGACATATATCATCGCATCGCATATCACAAGTATTCATTAATAAATACACCGTCGCAAGCATTATATTTATTCACACCGCATCATTATCAATTAATTCACCAAATTCCAAAAACGGAAAAATAGTCAAAACATCAATAACCGTCGCAAAAGTCATTCCTAATAACCGACATTAATCAAAATTATCAACATCGAAATCAGATTGTCCATAGGTGCCTTAAATCCACTAAAACACAATCCGGTTCAATTTACCGTAAATTGGCCTATTTCGGGTCGCTTCGTAAAAACTCGAAATTTCTAAAAACTAACCTCAACACTATGTTCTACACGTCGAACTTAGTTAACACGTCAATTTTCGTTGAATTCAGAGCAACTTGCTCTATCGTCGACTTTTTACCGAAATCGGAAATACGGAACATAATCGGTTTCTAAATTTAATTGGCTAACTTATGCTCTAGTTATATTTTATTAATACTACCTAGTAGTATAAGAAATTGGGGAAATGATGAGAAACATAAACAAAATTATGCAGAAGGAAAATTCTGCAGAAAACAGAAAATTTATGCAAACAGCAAAACTGGGAAAACACAGAAATCGTTCCCCCCGTCCAAGCTACAAGGGACGTGCATCCCAGCCAAGTAAAGAAATGGAGGCGAGGGCCTCAAATGGGGGACGGCCGCCCCTCCTCCTGAGGTGGGCGCCTCCCCCTTGGTTAACATTACAATTCGTCTTCTTCCTCAACAATGAACAGACAGTGCATTTTTACAGTTTTCTTCATTTTTCTTGTTTTTCTTATAACAGTTTGTATTTCCATTTTCAATACTCCTAATTTCTACAAGCTAGTACCTAATACATCCATAATCCATACTCCTAAACCAACTCTTCTAATCTATTTCAATCAAACAATCAAAACCCTATAATCCAACTATTAATTTTTCCCCCAAATCCAAATATAATCATCAAAACCCTAACTAGATGGATAGAAAAATCAAACCCCTTACCTCACAAGCTTGGATGATTCAAGATGCTCCAACAAAACCCCAAATCCATGCTTGCTCATGATCTTCCTCTTCTTCTCCTCTTGTTCTTCTTTTCCCAAACTCCTTCTTTTCCTCTCAAGTTTCTATTTTGGTTTTGTGTTCACAATGGAAGGAAAAGGAAAGGAAAATGATATTTATAACTTGCTTTCTTACTAGCTATCCAAATTTCTATGTTTGGTTTTGGTATGAATGGAAGGAAAATGAGGAGAAAGGTTTATAAGGGTATTTTCCTTACTAATAAGCCAAGGGTGAAAACCCAATTCCAACAAAATGCTCCCCACACCCCTATCTAATTATATCATTAATTCAATCAATTAAAATAATTCTGGGGAATTAAATATCGGATCCGAATAATATTTTACCGGACCGAACGGAACGTCGCCTAATATATTAATAGAGATATTAATTAACACAAATATTCTCGTCGCAAAATAAACATCGACCGGTAACTCGAAAATATTAATATAATTTAATATTAATTAAAAACGGGCGTTACAACTCTCCCCCACTTAGAAACTTTTCGTCCTCGAAATTTCGACCAAAATGAACAAATCGGGACATGCCTACACATTCGTCTACTCAATCCTCACGTCAATTAAGCAACATACAAAAATACACCAAACCCAAGGGTATCTCCCTAACCACAACGTCCAAACAAGAACAACCATGCCGAGATGCAAAGCCCATACAATGCACTCAACAACCAACTAACACTCAACAACTAAACAAGTCGCAGACACACCGGTTCACTCAAGAACCAAACAAACAAGATCGATACTATCCTAACATTTCAACCATAAGATTAGTCACACACTCGAACCGACGCCTCAGAAACGAGTCACCAAAGATAGGAACATATAGTCCTACAACACAACACCAACACCATTGCTAAAACGAAAACAACAAAATGGTTATACAAACCAAAACTGAAACAATCAGAAAAGGATAAAACCACGCGTGCTACGCAAACACGAAAAGATGCCTTCCTTCACGCATAAGTACAAGCTCAAGAATCACACTTGCAGTTACCGTTCTCATACTAGAAGTCACAAGGTCACATCGTCCTCGTAAAATACCAACGCACAACCCTTGATCAATAACAAGTTACACAAACGTAACATAACTGCGATACACCACTCATCTTAGGGCATATACAGACGACTTGCGACTATAACTCACTATCCCAAATCCAACACTCCCTCATACTCGCTACAACTCCATGCTCGATATCTAAACTATGCTGCGTCACTTCTATGCATAAGATGCCAACCATAAAACAACTTGGTTAATTCCTCAACTTCACAATTACTCAAAATGGATATGTTCAAAGCGTACACCCATCAAGACACCTCGCAACATAAGCTTCATCAACTTGAAGAATCACTCTTTCATTCTCGATTGATCAACGTCCATTGGTCCTCTAAATATACGACATAGTTTGACCTTTTCAAATACTATCCAAATATTTCACTTGTGAAACTTCGACGTATACACTTGGCTTCAACGAAGTCTTCCCTTATAACAATTCAATTCCCAAAGTTGAATTGAATAATCACCATCTTCGCATCGTCGCAACGATCAATACACAGGCTTCTTCTTCGAAGCACCTTTCACGACTTTCAATCTTCCAAAGTGCTAATCCAAACCAAAACACTCTCTCAAGAACTCAACCCATCCACATCGCCTCATACTACTGAAATTACAAAACAGGTTGAACTTAGAACCATAACATAAACTTTATGGAATCCAACATGAACACCGTCGCGACCGACTTTAGTCACAATAGAACACCTTCCTTATAAAACATCAATTATCTTAAGGTACCCGTGGCTTCCAAACCATCACAAAATTCCTTACCGTCAAGACTTATCTTGGTCGTAATCTAATAATCCACCGTGACCATTAGTATCCGACGAAATCCATAAGTTAGTAATGAACAAATCCCTAATAACCTTCTGAGCTTAATCTCAACAAGTGTCCCAGAACAAACATGCAATATTCTTCACAGTAGTAAAATCCCAAATCAGATATTCTTGGGTTTTCCGTGATACTAACTTACTAAACTCAACAATAGACGAAGTCTCTTATAAATCGTACTCAAACTTGAATTGTCTTCCACAATTCCAATCTCCTTGTCGTTAACATCTGCACCAAAAGATTTCAAATGATCACAACAACATCAACCTCTAACTCACAAGTCCGACAATTTTATGAAATTCAAATCGTTCCAAGGTAGTAATACACTTTTCCAACTCTATGTCGAAATACATCTTAAGTCCAAAATGAAATATCACAATACGCCCCACAAGGTTCTTCAGTACAAAACAAGACCAAATTCGAAGCATTCGCTAAACTTTCCACTGGCTCAAACAAATTCGCTTACCATCGCGAAGTCCAAATAGCGACTCAACCACCTCAAGTCAAAATACCCATGATTAATACCAACTTGTAAATAGATCTTCCATCAAACTCACAAAGCTAACCATCCAAAACAAAAGAACTTCTAAATTCTGAAATACTTCTTGAGGTCTTCTACATGATACAAAATAAAACTCCACGGAACTGTCCAAAATATGACCGTCTAAGTTACTTACTTAAGGCACTCACATCAAACAGTTCAAAATTCTATCTTTAGAATACTCGACATGCACTGGTCTAACTTCACTACTGATACCACAAAGATCGGATGCTTGCTACAATTCCCTTGTCTTGATGCGAACCAAATAACATCCATGAACACGAAATAACTCTTACAGCTACTCATGAGAGTACTGTCCGAATATTCCAAAATCATACCTGACGCATTAGTCACACTAATGACATCAACAATTACTCGCCAGGACCATAGACTATCTTGAAAAGCATTGTCTAAACATCTCCAGCTCTTATACTAACCCGTAGACAGCCAGACTTCACATCGATCCCACTAAACACTTAAACTCCAAATAAATGCTTCACTTAAATATCAATCCCCGGAAGCAGGCACTCGTCCTCAACATCCATTCGTTGCTTGACTACAAACGACACACCAACTCGGGTAACCTTTTGCTCTTCTCGAACAACACAACTGGCGCACTCCACGGCGAACCACTCAAACAAACAAACTCTACTAAAACCAATCTTCAAGTTGACTCTTCAACTCTAACTCAGAACAAACGTCCCTTAAGGATACTTCGAATCACAACTAGTTCTAAAAACTCAATCCATCAAAACTTCACCTCGCACTACGACGGTAATTCACTCACATCTCCACAAAAGGGCTTCGGAAGAATCACAACAAGAAGCTCGCTTGTCAAAATCTTGTCTCTCATCAAAATCCAAATTCGCCTACAACCCAAGTAACCATGCACCACCTTGTGCCAACACATCTGCTACATATACTATTAAGTTGGCAAGACAAGTCTATCCCAACCAACACAATTCCCGACTACTATCAACAAGAGATTAAGGATGATCAGTCCTTCAATTTGTCAATAGACATTCGACAATCATGATGGTGACACAAACCATCTCTACCAAACTACAACGACGTCTTCAAACTTACACTTCAAGTTACTAAAGTGTAACACTTCTTGAGGCTCCATCTCTAAGCAACAAGCGCCACCAAGAAGTAAAACTTCTCCCCCACTTATTTCAAACTCATCTCTGCAGACGAACAATTAGAAACAAGCAAGTACCGAGAGTGTTTCACACACATGTCGCATACAAAGGGTTAAACACATTAACAACATGGCCGACAGACCGACCTGCTCTGATACCACTAATGTAACACCCCAAATTTACCCAAGGTTTTATATAAAAAATCAGAGTAATTTAAAATTTCATAAATTAAATACTGAGGCGTCACATTATCAAACCAAATCACTTTAAACAGTTTGCTTTAAAGTATAAATTTCAGATACATAGCATCATCGGAAATCATAAATTGATTCATAAAAATCAAAACATTTTCTGTATTAAACTTCCTCATCAAATCATGTTTCCATAAAGTATGATTCTATTTACAAAAGGAAGAACAACAAAAGAACAACAACAAGACAACATAAATATTCCCCCCGAGTGCTACGTATCAGAGCGACACCGACTCGACTAACAACAGCTATAAACTCCGTCTTCATAACCTGCACGTTACCAATATAAAGGTAACGGCCAAACAAGTAAAGGGTGAGATACTCCAAAAAATATAATTAAAGGCATGATAAAATATATATATATTTTTGGAATCATAAGGGATATAAGTTAATAAGTGCATTCCAACACGTATCCAAACCTCACTTACTTTGATCGTTATTCTAATGTGTATAATCTACACTATAACCTCATCGACATAAATCATTACAACAACACATAAACTTCCATCACCACGAAATCATCACAAGTTATTACATCACTAATCAACACGGCAATTTTAAGCAACAACATCAAACAACAACATTAAACCATACTAATAACTTAATCAACATAAATAATATCATCACCAATTGTCGCTTTTGGCATAAAAGCCCATCGTCACAAACATCATCACATCATATTTGCATTAAGCATTTCATCAAGTTAAATCATCACGAAACTCATCATTTATATTCATCGCATAGTTATCATGAAATTATCAAATTATATTCATTTATGTTCATCATAAAGATCATCACCAAACAAAACATCATATATCATCGCAATTCAATATCATCCATCAATTAACAAAAACTCAACGCCAAACAACTCAAACTTAAACATAACCGACTCCATGAGACACGACTATGTTATGCATGTGGTACCCGTCGCTTTGTCCATAATTAGGAACACTTGGCATAAAAGCCTCGTCGCTTGGCATAAAAGCCTCGTCGCTTGGCATAAAATCCCATCGTCGCCAATGCAATGTATGTGACTCGATAATAAAGACAACACAACAACACATCATCATCGCTCATCAAAATTGACATAAAGTCCACGTCGCCATATTTATTCACACCAAATAAACATATCATCGCATCATATTTGCATTATGCAAAACATCGCCAAACAATTCGTCATCGTCAAAAGTCATGCATTCATAATTCGGAAGCATTTATTAACAACATCAATATAATCATCACATCATCATGTACAAAGACATATATCATCGCATCGCATATCACAAGTATTCATTAATAAATACACCGTCGCAAGCATTATATTTATTCACACCGCATCATTATCAATTAATTCACCAAATTCCAAAAACGGAAAAATAGTCAAAACATCAATAACCGTCGCAAAAGTCATTCCTAATAATCGACATTAATCAAAATTATCAACATCGAAATCGGATTGTCCATACGTGCCTTAAATCCACTAAAACACAATCCAGTTCAATTTACCGTAAATTGGCCTATTTCGGGTCGCTTCGTAAAAACTCGAAATTTCTAAAAACTAACCTCAACACTATGTTCTACACGTCGAACTTAGTTAACACGTCAATTTTCGTTGAATTCAGAGCAACTTGCTCTATCGTCGACTTTTTACCGAAATCGGAAATACGGAACATAATCGGTTTCTAAATTTAATTGGCTAACTTATGCTCTAGTTATATTTTATTAATACTACCTAGTAGTATAAGAAATTGGGGAAATGATGAGAAACATAAACAAAATTATGCAGAAGGAAAATTCTGCAGAAAACAGAAAATTTATGCAAACAGCAAAACTGGGAAAACACAGAAATCGTTCCCCCCGTCCAAGCTACAAGGGACGTGCATCCCAGCCAAGTAAAGAAATGGAGGCGAGGGCCTCAAATGGGGGACGGCCGCCCCTCCTCCTGAGGTGGGCGCCTCCCCCTTGGTTAACATTACAATTCGTCTTCTTCCTCAACAATGAACAGACAGTGCATTTTTACAGTTTTCTTCATTTTTCTTGTTTTTCTTATAACAGTTTGTATTTCCATTTTCAATACTCCTAATTTCTACAAGCTAGTACCTAATACATCCATAATCCATACTCCTAAACCAACTCTTCTAATCTATTTCAATTAAACAATCAAAACCCTATAATCCAACTATTAATTTTTCCCCCAAATCCAAAATATAATCATCAAAATCCTAACTATATGGATAGAGAAATCAAACCCCTTACCTCACAAGCTTGGATGATTCAAGATGCTCAAACAAAACCCCAAATCCTTGCTTGCTCATGATCTTCCTCTTCTTCTCCTTTTGTTCTTCTTTTCCCAAACTCCTTCTTTTCCTCTCAAGTTTCTATTTTGGTTTTGTGTTCACAATGGAAGGAAAAGGAAAGGAAAATGGTATTTATAACTTGCTTTCTTACTAGCTATCCAAATTTCTATGTTTGGTTTTGGTATGAATGGAAGGAAAATGAGGAGAAAGGTTTATAAGGTTATTTTCCTTACTAGTAAGCCAAGGGTGAAAACCCAATTCCAACAAAATGCTCCCCACACCCCTATCTAGTTATATCATTAGTTCAATCAATTAAAATAATTCTGGGGAATTAAATATCGGATCCGAATAATATTTTACCGGACCGAACGGAACGTCGCCTAATATATTAATAGATATATTAATTAACACAAATATTCTCGTCGCAAAATAAACATCGATCGGTAACTCGAAAATATTAATATAATTTAATATTAATTAAAAACGGGCGTTACACCTAGCGTTCACCTTGTTGTTTTTTCCTCGCCCGAACACTGTATTGGCTAGGACACGGTGGAAATAGAGTATGAACGGGTTGTAGATATGAGTGGACAAAAGCTCTACCCAATCATCGACTCGAGTGCCAGTTAAACGTTCCCAAATATCAAACGACCTTGCCGTCCAATCTTCATCATGCGGAATTCGGTATTCCACACCCTCTCCATGGTGAAAGTGAAGTATCTGACTCAGAGTCTCATGGTTCATGGTGTATTCCGTGTTGAGTAATTTGAAAGTTTCTGCGCCGATCAGGTACTGAACGACTTCTGGAGTAGGTGGTGTTTGGTAAGCAAAAGAACTCAAAAACTCCAACGTGAGAGGTTAATAAGTTGGCAGATTCATAGTGGCAATGTGGTGTAAACCAAATTCATGAATCATGAATTGCACACTATCGAGCAACCCCAAATCACGTACACAATCTTCATCGATATACTTCGTTGAGACAATACCTCTCTGGTGAAACCTCCGATAATGTTGCTCTTGTCGGACTCCGGCTTCTCCATCTCTGAACACCATATCTGTGAGGTCTGGTTCCTCTCTTTCTTCTTGAGCTCTTCTGGCCAGTTGTATGAAAGGTTTTGGAAATGGAAGTGTAGAAGGTAGAAGAGTTATTGAGGAAAGTTGATGTAATGGTGATGTTTTTCTCAAGAGTTTATGTAAGAGTAAGGTTTTAAAGGTGGAGAGAAGGTTTGTGAAGGAATTGAATGGGTATTAAGGGTGGTGTTTATAATGGAAATCAAACAGGTGGAAGTTTGAAATTATTTGAATGGAAATGAATGAAGAATGAATGGGTGTTGGCCGAGTTATAACATTTAGGTGTCTAGGGTGTTGTAACGGTCGTTATACATGGTTGGTTTTAGTAGGCTAAGCATGCCACCCTTGAAATGATCATTACAAGGTGTTGACTCCTAGTTCTTCACCTGCCTGTAACAGTCGAAACATGGAAGCATGCATGAGATTCCCTTCTCTTGTAGACCGTGGCATGACATGGGTGTGTTATTTCAATTTCTTAATTGGAAAAATAAATTGAGCATGAGAGACAATGAAGTGACTAATTAGGTGTGTCATAGGTGTATCATTCAAAGATAGTCATATACTAGGTCTACTAGATAAATATGCATGCATTTTTATTTTTTTAGATGAACACAATAATAACACAATAACATCATATTATAAACAGAGCACAATGAGAGATATTAACACAAATAGATAGAAAATAAAATGAATATAAAAAGATGAAATAAAATAAATGAAACAAATAATAAATCCAAAAAATGAATAACCAAAATAAATAAATAAGTCTAAAACGATGCTAAAAAAACTAAAATAAAATAAATAACCCTCTAAAAAGAAACTCCTCCCCTACACTAAGAATGAACATTATCGTCAATGTTCTAGAATCATAAGTCATCCACCTCTAGAATTGAAATGCTGAAATAGGTAATCTAGGTTTGCCGTAATGTCATACCCCATAATTTGCCCTCCATCTACTCAAGAGATTTCATACATCCATACTCAAGGATTCCTCAAGAGTTGATCAGACAAACCCTCTCCTAGACAATCAACCCAAACTAGGGTTTGGTATCTCTCAAGTCAAGATGGATTTCCAACATCTCTAATGGTCTTCATGCCTCCTCATATGCTTCAAAGATTCTCCATGTCAAATTTCAAGCCTCACAAGTCAAGTTTCCTCAGGCAATTGCTCAGATGGTTGAAAATCGGGTGTATTGGACAAAAAATCAACTGTGGTCAACATACAGTCAAACTTCATAATTTTTGGTCAACATCCTCATTTTGAAGTTACATTCATCATTTGATCAAGGGTTGATCATGATTCATCAAGAAAACTCAAGATTTGCCCAAAAGTCAAACTTTCTAAATTAGGGTTTCTAGATGAAAAGTCAACTAAACTTTGACTGATCATAACTTTCTCATACTTTCTCAGAAATTTCTCCACCACCTCTTGTTTTGAAGGAAATTCAATTCTCTACAACTTCATGTCTCACAAGAATGTCCAAAAAATGCTTCATTTGAGAGGTATAGCTCAAAACATTATGTCCTTTTCAAAGTCAACAAAAGTCAACTTTTGTTTTGAAGATATATTGAGCATGGAAACTCCAATTGAGATGAGACCAAAAGGTTGGTTAGAGGACTCTTAGAGCTTTCAAAAAGTCCAAGAACACTCAAAATGTGGAAAATTGAGCAAGATACACTATTCGAAGTTGGGCAATTTTGATTTAAAAGGACATATTGGTCAAATTGCAAAATTTTCCAAATGGGCCTATAATCTTTTGATCCAAACTTGTTCATGACAATATTTTGACCCATAAATGCTTGACCTTGGCAATTTTCTATTTTATTGATTTTATTTTGAATTTTAGAACATTTAATTCAAAATTAAATTATATAAAATATGAAAATCATATTTTTTCCAAGAAGGGCTGATTTTATATGTTCCTTAATGTCCAAGAAAGCCCAAGATACTTGCCAAATTCGTGCTTGATCATGCATTGAAGGAGAAAATCAAATTTCTTTCAAAATTTGATTTTTATTTGAAAAATATTGAATGCTCCAAATCAAATCTTTTCCATTCCTTTTTTCCCTTCCAATCCTCTCTATAAATACCAAGCATCACAGCCAGCAAACCACACGAAACCCTAGCTCAAGCATAACCCTAACTCTTGCAAATTTTCTCAAGAAACTTGAAAATTCGAATTTTATTCTCCAGCCTTTCTCAACCTCTTCCAGCCATCCAAACGTGCTCAGGGGGTAAGTATGAGTAAGAATACATCATTGGTATTGATTAAAGCAAGCTAAATCGTGCCATACACATTCATACATATTTGAATTTTTCTTGAAATTGCATATTACTATTCTGCATGTTTTAATCGTTTCTAATGGTTTGAGTGTGTTCATGAGGTTCTACTTGACTGATCTGGGCCATCGTTTGAAAGGTTGAACGTAAGAATCATGGTTTGCCATGTTTAGGGTTTCTCAGGCTGTCCTCTTCGAACCGGCTTGTACAAGCCATTTCAGCCAAAAATAACACCACCAATGGATTCAGAGGTCCGATTTAGGGGACAAGGTCCTTCTTTCTCTTTAAATTTCGTGTTTTGCGGTTTGAAATCCTCGTCGCGGAGAAGACGACCGAGTAGGCTCGCGGCGTTTGTTGACTCCGCTCGAGGCAAGCGTGGCACAATGGAGCCTTCGATTCGCTCTCTCATCCAACAAGGACCCCACCACCGACCGGCCTTGACTTCTCCCAAACGCGACGTGTTGCTCATCACTTCACGCTTATTCCATAACACGCTTGCACACATGGCGTGCTGTCAGTATTGCTTTAAGGTTTGAAAGGGATGTCTCCATTCGATTCTGGTTCGATAATCCCTTTTCACTTTACAAACTTTAATTATTTTCCATGTTTTCATACTTTTAATATTTTCTCTTATTTTAATTTCTTTTCACAATTTTTATTCTGCATTTAAAAATTACCAAAAACATTTTTTCTTTTTGCATTATTTTCATAAAAACCTTTATTTAATTTAATAAATTAAAAAATATAATTTTTGCATGCATATTTATTTTATTTTTATTTTTGCATTTAAATCATTATAAATTGCATTTTAATTATTAAATCTTTTCCAAAAAATCCCAAAAAATTATTTTAACTTATTTATCTTATTTCCAGCATATATTAATTTTCTCATATTAAAATTTGCATTTTCCTAACATTTTTCTCTTGATTCGATTCATATTGCATTTTCCGATTTCTCACTCTTTCACAGGTTGTTCCAATCCAGACGTTTCTTTACCGTTTTCATTCTATTTTTCCGATAATGTAATTGCTTATGGGTTGTAATAGTTCAATCTAGGGTTTTTACTTTCCGCACTCCTAATTATGTATCTGCCCCAAAGCCTTGTAATAGCGTAGGATTTATCTTTCCGCACCTTTACATTCCGCATTTTACTTTCCGCACCCTTACCAATTGCTAGTAATTAGGCGTGTATGGCAAGACTAAAATTGAGCATAGCCCACTAATCTTCAAGATAAAATATTCTGAAATCAACACACTTCTTTCACACACGCACCCCTTAGGGTAATTCTCTCTCGATGCCTTTCGATTCAAAATGGTCATGTCCCTCGAACGTAGAGGTATTCTAGCACCGTTGCCTTCCAAACAAATCATCATAGTCCCTTCGATACAAAGATCATAAGACCCACGATGTCGCCTCCGAATACATGATCTTGACCCTCGATTGTCGCCTACGAAAAATGATGATAGTCCCTTCAAATGTGCTAGGATACTTCCTACAAGTTACCTTCGATGACCATCCGATGTCCCTTCGAATGTCCCGCTTACATCCAACGAATGGAGCTACCTACTAACTAATGGTATGACTAGCGCTATTCTAAAGGAATGTAGAAGTACAACAAAACGACCAAGTCTGAGTGGGTAAATAAGTCTCTTAGTTGCTTGCTCTATCAAATGCTTTTCACACCACACACTTTTTTTTCAAAGTTCAAAACTCTTTTCAAAACGAAACACTTCCGAACACTTTGTATACACTCCTACATGAGTCATTACAAAGTCAAAGCGAAATGTCCTTTTTCAAAACATCTTTTTCAAACACACAGAAAGCAACTTTAAAAAGTGATCTAGAGCAACTAAGAGCCCGTAGATAACTACGGATGGAAAGGGGTGCTAATACCTTCCCTTTTCATAACCATTCTCCCGAACTCAGAATCTAAACGAAGGTCTTTTTCTGTACTTTTACCTTCCCTTAATTGGATAAAAATAAAAGTCGGTGGCGACTCTTGCTATCCGCACATTTGGATACAAAAATCCTACAAAGTCAGTTCACCGTATTACACGTAACAAGGTCCATGAAACCATAAAAATTAGTGCGAAGCGAAGTAAGATCTGAGTGAATAACATCAAGGTCCGTCGTGAGTGCATTAATGGAAGCAATATAGTCAGGTTGTGGAATATGGATAGCGGCAACAACATGGGCTATGGATGGATCCCAAGCTGGGTGGTAGTCAAGTTGAGGCGGTGTAACAGGACCAACCTCAATCATCTCAATCAACTCGACCATCTCTGGGTCAAACTCGTCCAATCCTGCTGGAGGGTCATAGTAGTGGGGCGGTGTCAAAGGGTCAGATTCTTCTTCCTCCATGTCATTCTCAGCTACGCCTTCGAGGTCATAAATCTAATTCTTCTTGTCATGCACACTGGATCGTGCAATGTAAGGAAGTGTAAAGTGGTAGATCAGCTCATGATGAATCAGTAACTGAAACTGATTCGGCTCTAAATATTTGAGCATCCCAACATTAAAACAAAGAGACAAGTCTAGCAGGATAAAGTCAGCAACGGGGGTCAGACGGGATAATGGCTCCCTCAAAAATAGGTCAGGAGCAATCATAGTCAGGAAGCCTCCAACACATATCGGGACATGAGGAGTCTGGGTTATACTCAGCAGACGAGCAAACATAAAAGAAGCACCAACTACCGGTCTGGATCAAAACACACAGAACATAATAAACACCTCTTCCTTGGACACTGACGTATCGTTCTGAGGTTTTCCAAATAAGGTAATCATATGGAAATACCTAATAGATGGGTTATGAATCTCGGACGAGTGTCTAGAAATAGAGCTCTCCTAACACATATCATATATCTCTCCTCAGAAGTAGTCAAGCTGGCTGTCCAAATACTCATCATCTGGAATCTCCATGACAACATCAGCACTAACTGGGAAATCTAACAGAGCAGCAAATTCACAGGTGGTGAGCCTATGAGTAAAACCAAATAATCTAAACGAGACCATTCCTCGAGCCAACCCTACACCAATATCAGGGTTTTAGTGCAAGGAACTAAGAAACTCCAGCGTCGGGTTTCAGTAAGTAGAAAGTTGGTGATGAATAAAGTAATCCCAACCAATGTGGTTAAATATGAAGCGGACACTCTCCCTGATGCCCAAGGCGGACAATGTGGGATCATGCACATAAATGGTGGGACACATCTCTCTCTGAGCAAGCATCTCATAATGTCTCTATTAAGCATCACTCACGAATGCGATAGGCATAGTGTCAGAAAAATCCATAGCAAAGATCAGTGAAGAAGAAGAAATGTGAATCCTATTAGTAAGTCAAAATAGTTTTAAATCAGCATTGACCTAATGCCTAAAAATAGAAAAGAGGAAAAGAACAGAAAATTTTATAAAATATTTTTGAAAAACATTTAACGAAAACAAATTAGAACTTTTAATAGAATGATTTTTTTTATAAAAATGGTGGGTTGCCTCCCACAAAGCGCTTTGTTTAACGTCGGAATCTCGACCTATTTTGAAAATCGAAAAACTATTTTGGTGACTCAGCCGACAGTTGTATAAGTCTCAGACTGGCTGAGTAGTCTCTATTTTCGATACAATGGTAGTGCTTCAAACGCTTCCCGTTCACAATAAACGGATCACTAGCTTTTCCTTTAATTTCAACAGCGCCACTCAGGAGTACTTTAATAACTTCAAAAGGTCTTGACCATCGGGAACGAAGTTTTCCTAGAAATAGTTTAAGTCTGGAGTTAAACAAGAGTACTATATCACCCTCTTTGAATTCTTTCCTAGAGACGCGTCTGTCATGCCATTTCTTAGTTTGTTCCTTATAGATCTTTGCATTTTTGTACGCATATTGCCTAAGCTCTTCTAATTCATGGATGTCTAGAATTATCTTTTCTCCAGCGACTTTGTAATTCAAATTCAGGGTTTTAATAGCCCAATAGGCTTTATGTTCGAGTTCCACGGGTAGATGACATGACTCACCATAGATTAGTTTGAAAGGTGTGGTTCTGATGGGTGTCTTCTACGCTGTTCTATATGACCACAATGCTTCATGTAGATTAGACGACCAATCTTTCCTAGATGTAGCAACTGTTTTCTCAAGTATTTGCTTAATCTACCTGTTAGAGACTTCCACTTGCCCGCTTGTTTGTGGGTGGTAAGGTGTTGCTACGCGGTGTCAGACTCCAGACTTCGCTAAAAGTTTATCAAAAATTCTGGAAATGAAATAGGAGCCACCATCGCTGATGACTAATCTCGGCACACCGAATCTCAGAAAAATAATGTTTTTAAATAATCTAATCACTACTTGTGCATCATTTGTTGGAGAGGCTACTGCCTCTATCAATTTAGATACATAGTCTACTGCAACTAATATGTAATTGTTACCAAAAGAAGATGGGAAAAGTCCCATAAAGTAAATTCCCCATACGTCAAAGACCTCTACTTCTAGGATACCCTTTTGAGGCATCTCATCACGCCTAGATATGTTGCCAGTGCGTTGACACCGGTCGCATTTTTTGATTGCGGCGTGAAAATCTTTCCATAGACTAGGCCAATAAAGGCCGACTTATAGAATTTTCGCGCAAGTCTTTGAAGTGCTAGCATGTTCTCCGTAAGGGGCTTTATGATAATGAGAAATTATATTCTCTATTTCACTTTCTGGGATGCATCGGCGAAAGATACCGTCGGGACCTTGCTTGAAAAGTAAAGGCTCGTCCCACTAATAATGTTTGAGATCGTGAAAGAATTTCTTCTTTTGTTGGTAAGTTATATTGGGTGGAAGGACTTTCACTTCTAAGTAGTTGACATAGTCAGCGTACCATGGTAGTGATATCTGAGAAGACACTACTTCCACTTCTTCAGTTGTTTCGTTATTGTTACAAATTTTAGGGCATTTCTTAGTTAGGTTCTCGGATTTCATCTGCGCCACTAAGTGTTCATATGGAAAATCGTCATTAATAGTTACATCTTCAGGCTTAAGGTTTTCCATTCTAGATAATGGGTTAGCTACAAGGTTCTCGGATCCTGGTTTATCTTTAATCTCCAAATTGAATTCTTGCAAAAGTAAGATCCATCTTAATAACCTTGGTTTGGCATCCTGCTTAGCTAATATGTATTTGATGGCTGCATGGTCAGTATAGATAATAATCTTTGCGCCCACTAGATAGGAACAAAATTTGTCTAATGCAAAAATTATGGCCAAAAGTTCCTTTTCTATAGTGGCATAATTTATTTGTGTAGAATCCAAAGTTCTACTTGCATAGTATAAGGCATGGAGATATTTGTCTCTTCTTTGTCCTAGGACTGCACCTACCGTGTAATCGCTTGTGTCGCATATTATCTCGAATGGAAGATGTCATACCCCAAAATTTTCTCTCCTACTTCTCAAGACATTTCATACATCCATACTCAAAGACTTCACAAGGGTTGGCCAGACAAACCCTCTCCTAGGCAATCAACCCAAACTAGGGTTTGGCAATTCTCAGATCAAGGTGGTTCCAACATATCCAATGGTCATCATGCCTCATCATATGCTGCAAAGAATCTCCATGTCAAGTTTTAAGCCTTACAAGTCAAGTTTCCTCAGACAGTTTCTTAGATGGTTGAAAATCAGTTGTATTGGACAAAAAGTCAACTGTGGTCAACATACAGTCAAACTTCCTGATTTTTGGTCAACATCCTCATTTTGAAGTCACATTCATCATTTGATCAAGGGTTGATCATGATTCATCAAGAAAACTCAAGATTTGCTCAAAAGTCAAACTTTCCAAATTAGGGTTTTTTATTGAAAAGTCAACTGAACTTTGACTGAGCATAACTTCTTCATACTTTCTCATAAAATTTTCCACCACCTCTCATTTTGAAGGAAATTCAATTCTCTACAACTTCATGTATCACAAGAATGTCCAAAAAATGCTTCATTTGGAAGGTATGGGTCAAAACATTACAGGTCCTTTTCAAAGTCAACAAAAAGTCAACTTTTTGTTTTGAAGATTTATTGAGCATGGAAACTCCAATTGAGATGAAACCAAAGAGGTTGGTTAGAGGACACTTAGAGATTTCTAAAAAGTCCAAGAACACTCAAAAATGTGGAAAATTGAGCAAAATACACCTTACACAAGTTGGGCATTTTTGAAGAAGTGCACAAAGAGAAATACTTGTGAAAATCCAAAATTTTGCAAATGGGCCTAGTTTTTCTTCTTTCAAACTTGTTCCTTAGACAATTTGGAACATCCAAGCCCAATGCCACGAATTTTAGCTTTATTTTTCTATTTAATTTGGATTTTATTCATTTAAATACAAATTAAATTAAAAAATAAGGTATAAAATCAAAATTAAATGCAAAATTGATTTTTCTCTCATACTTGAGGTCCAAGTAACTCACACAAGCTGGCAAATTTCGAAATTTGCAAAGATTTGGCAAGAAATTGATTGAAATTGATAAAAAAAGATAAGATTTGATTTTGTACAAAATCAAATAATCTTTGCATTGATTGATGATTATTTGTTCCTCAAATCAGCTCAACTTTCATCCATTATAAATATACAATGCATATCACACAAGAAAGAACAGAAAAATTGCCTCAAGAACCCTAACCTAAAGTCAAAAAAACCGTGCACTACAAGTCACTAGCAGCCCTAGTTCCAGCTTGTTTCAATCGATTTTGAGCATCCAAACACATTCCTTGTCATCTCCTGAAGAATTCCAGACCTTTACATCATTCAAAAACATCAAGAATCGAGCAATCCGGTTTTGGACGTTCTTATATTTTTCAAAATCGATTTCTATTATTCATGCATTTTTAACACTTTTTGATTGTTTGTTCATGATCATCATCAAGTTTGCAAGCTATCTGGGTAGCCCAATCGTGTTTTAATGACCTGGAACGAAAACCACGATTGTTTGGGTTTTCGGGCTTGAATTAGGGCTTCTCTAAATAGGAAAAATTGGACCGAACCAAGCATACCAGGATGATCAGTGAATGAAAACGAGTCGATTCATGTACTCACAATTCATTTATATTACTTGTATGAGATTTTGATTTTTGCAGGGGCCTTAGCGTCGAACAAAGACCGATGCGAAATGGTTAAACATTCAAAACGAAGAAGACGATGGTTTGGCGCGTGTTCTGGGCAATCAGAGAGCGACACCGTTTAAAAGCCATTCGTTTCGTTTTCCTAACACGTGTACAAGCTAGCTCGGTTGGTAAAGGCAGCGTGCATGTCACCCAGGGAACCTGAGTTCGAATCCCAGCCATGGCAATGTGTTTTTTACAAGTTTTGCATATTTTTTCTATTTTTTAATTTTCTTTAATATTTTCCATGCATTTTATTTTATCTTCTAATATTTTTATCATGCATTTAAAAAACACCAAAAATATTTATTTTTTGCATAATCATCAGAAAAATGTTTATTTAATTTTTAAAATTAAAATTATTATTTTTGCATGCATATTTAATTTAATTTTTAATTAATCATTTAAATGGCTTTTAATTGTTTTTTAATTATCAAATCAATTCCAAAAATTACCAAAAATTTATTTTATCATATTAATGTCATTATTAACACATAAACTTTTTCTCATTCAAAAATACTTATTTCTACTAACATTTTCCTATTATGCAATTTTCTTCCGTTTTCCGATTTTGGATCTGTTCACAGGTTACACTATTTCGGACGATTTTTATTGCTTTTCTTTTCCAATTATGTAACTGTCTATGGGATGTAATAGTTTAATTAGGACTTTTATTTTCCGCTCTTTGAATTATGTATCTGCCCCAAAACCATGTAATAGTGTAGGATTTATCTTTCTGCACTTTACATTTCCGCAATTTACTTTCCGCACCTATAAACTGCTAGTAACTAGGCGTGTATGGCAAGATAAAATTGGACATAGATTACTCTTAAATCCAAGATAAGATACCTGAAATCAACACACTCTTTTCACACATGCACCCCTCAGGGTAATTCTCTCTCGTTGCCTTTACGAATACAAATGGTCATGTCTCTCGAACGTAGAGGTATTCTAGCACCGTTGCCTTCAAAACAAATCATCATAGTCCCCTCGATACAAAGATCATAGACCCACGATGTCGCCTACGAATACATGATCTTGACCCTCGATTGTCGCCTACGAAAAATGATGATAGTCCCTTCAAATGTGCTAGGATACTTCCTACAAGTTACCTTCGATGACCATCCGATGTCCCTTCGAATGTCCCGCTTACATCCAACGAATGGAGCTACCTACTAACTAATGGTATGACTAGCGCTATTCTAAAGGAATGTAGAAGTACAACAAAACGACCAAGTCTGAGTGGGTAAATAAGTCTCTTAGTTGCTTGCTCTATCAAATGCTTTTCACACCACACACTTTTTTTTCAAAGTTCAAAACTCTTTTCAAAACGAAACACTTCCGAACACTTTGTATACACTCCTACATGAGTCATTACAAAGTCAAAGCGAAATGTCCTTTTTCAAAACATCTTTTTCAAACACACAGAAAGCAACTTTAAAAAGTGATCTAGAGCAACTAAGAGCCCGTAGATAACTACGGATGGAAAGGGGTGCTAATACCTTCCCTTTTCATAACCATTCTCCCGAACTCAGAATCTAAACGAAGGTCTTTTTCTGTACTTTTACCTTCCCTTAATTGGATAAAAATAAAAGTCGGTGGCGACTCTTGCTATCCGCACATTTGGATACAAAAATCCTACAAAGTCAGTTCACCGTATTACACGTAACAAGGTCCATGAAACCATAAAAATTAGTGCGAAGCGAAGTAAGATCTGAGTGAATAACATCAAGGTCCGTCGTGAGTGCATTAATGGAAGCAATATAGTCAGGTTGTGGAATATGGATAGCGGCAACAACATGGGCTATGGATGGATCCCAAGCTGGGTGGTAGTCAAGTTGAGGCGGTGTAACAGGACCAACCTCAATCATCTCAATCAACTCGACCATCTCTGGGTCAAACTCGTCCAATCCTGCTGGAGGGTCATAGTAGTGGGGCGGTGTCAAAGGGTCAGATTCTTCTTCCTCCATGTCATTCTCAGCTACGCCTTCGAGGTCATAAATCTAATTCTTCTTGTCATGCACACTGGATCGTGCAATGTAAGGAAGTGTAAAGTGGTAGATCAGCTCATGATGAATCAGTAACTGAAACTGATTCGGCTCTAAATATTTGAGCATCCCAACATTAAAACAAAGAGACAAGTCTAGCAGGATAAAGTCAGCAACGGGGGTCAGACGGGATAATGGCTCCCTCAAAAATAGGTCAGTAGCAATCATAGTCAGTAAGCCTCCAACACATATCGGGACATGAGGAGTCTGGGTTATACTCAGCAGACGAGCAAACATAAAAGAAGCACCAACTACCGGTCTGGATCAAAACACACAGAACATAATAAACACCTCTTCCTTGGACACTGACGTATCGTTCTGAGGTTTTCCAAATAAGGTAATCATATGGAAATACCTAATAGATGGGTTATGAATCTCGGACGAGTGTCTAGAAATAGAGCTCTCCTAACACATATCATATATCTCTCCTCAGAAGTAGTCAAGCTGGCTGTCCAAATACTCATCATCTGGAATCTCCATGACAACATCAGCACTAACTGGGAAATCTAACAGAGCAGCAAATTCACAGGTGGTGAGCCTATGAGTAAAACCAAATAATCTAAACGAGACCATTCCTCGAGCCAACCCTACACCAATATCAGGGTTTTAGTGCAAGGAACTAAGAAACTCCAGCGTCGGGTTTCAGTAAGTAGAAAGTTGGTGATGAATAAAGTAATCCCAACCAATGTGGTTAAATATGAAGCGGACACTCTCCCTGATGCCCAAGGCGGACAATGTGGGATCATGCACATAAATGGTGGGACACATCTCTCTCTGAGCAAGCATCTCATAATGTCTCTATTAAGCATCACTCACGAATGCGATAGGCATAGTGTCAGAAAAATCCATAGCAAAGATCAGTGAAGAAGAAGAAATGTGAATCCTATTAGTAAGTCAAAATAGTTTTAAATCAGCATTGACCTAATGCCTAAAAATAGAAAAGAGGAAAAGAACAGAAAATTTTATAAAATATTTTTGAAAAACATTTAACGAAAACAAATTAGAACTTTTAATAGAATGATTTTTTTTATAAAAATGGTGGGTTGCCTCCCACAAAGCGCTTTGTTTAACGTCGGAATCTCGACCTATTTTGAAAATCGAAAAACTATTTTGGTGACTCAGCCGACAGTTGTATAAGTCTCAGACTGGCTGAGTAGTCTCTATTTTCGATACAATGGTAGTGCTTCAAACGCTTCCCGTTCACAATAAACGGATCACTAGCTTTTCCTTTAATTTCAACAGCGCCACTCAGGAGTACTTTAATAACTTCAAAAGGTCTTGACCATCGGGAACGAAGTTTTCCTAGAAATAGTTTAAGTCTGGAGTTAAACAAGAGTACTATATCACCCTCTTTGAATTCTTTCCTAGAGACGCGCGTCTGTCATGCCATTTCTTAGTTTGTTCCTTATAGATCTTTGCATTTTTGTACGCATATTGCCTAAGCTCTTCTAATTCATGGATGTCTAGAATTATCTTTTCTCCAGCGACTTTGTAATTCAAATTCAGGGTTTTAATAGCCCAATAGGCTTTATGTTCGAGTTCCACGGGTAGATGACATGACTCACCATAGATTAGTTTGAAAGGTGTGGTTCTGATGGGTGTCTTCTACGCTGTTCTATATGACCACAATGCTTCATGTAGATTAGACGACCAATCTTTCCTAGATGTAGCAACTGTTTTCTCAAGTATTTGCTTAATCTACCTGTTAGAGACTTCCACTTGCCCGCTTGTTTGTGGGTGGTAAGGTGTTGCTACGCGGTGTCAGACTCCAGACTTCGCTAAAAGTTTATCAAAAATTCTGGAAATGAAATAGGAGCCACCATCGCTGATGACTAATCTCGGCACACCGAATCTCAGAAAAATAATGTTTTTAAATAATCTAATCACTACTTGTGCATCATTTGTTGGAGAGGCTACTGCCTCTATCAATTTAGATACATAGTCTACTGCAACTAATATGTAATTGTTACCAAAAGAAGATGGGAAAAGTCCCATAAAGTAAATTCCCCATACGTCAAAGACCTCTACTTCTAGGATACCCTTTTGAGGCATCTCATCACGCCTAGATATGTTGCCAGTGCGTTGACACCGGTCGCATTTTTTGATTGCGGCGTGAAAATCTTTCCATAGACTAGGCCAATAAAGGCCGACTTATAGAATTTTCGCGAAAGTCTTTGAAGTGCTAGCATGTTCTCCGTAAGGGGCTTTATGATAATGAGAAATTATATTCTCTATTTCACTTTCTGGGATGCATCGGCGAAAGATACCGTCGGGACCTTGCTTGAAAAGTAAAGGCTCGTCCCACTAATAATGTTTGAGATCGTGAAAGAATTTCTTCTTTTGTTGGTAAGTTATATTGGGTGGAAGGACTTTCACTTCTAAGTAGTTGACATAGTCAGGGTACCATGGTAGTGATATCTGAGAAGACACTACTTCCACTTCTTCAGTTGTTTCGTTATTGTTACAAATTTTAGGGCATTTCTTAGTTAGGTTCTCGGATTTCATCTGCGCCACTAAGTGTTCATATGGAAAATCGTCATTAATAGTTACATCTTCAGGCTTAAGGTTTTCCATTCTAGATAATGGGTTAGCTACAAGGTTCTCGGATCCTGGTTTATCTTTAATCTCCAAATTGAATTCTTGCAAAAGTAAGATCCATCTTAATAACCTTGGTTTGGCATCCTGCTTAGCTAATATGTATTTGATGGCTGCATGGTCAGTATAGATAATAATCTTTGCGCCCACTAGATAGGAACAAAATTTGTCTAATGCAAAAATTATGGCCAAAAGTTCCTTTTCTATAGTGGCATAATTTATTTGTGTAGAATCCAAAGTTCTACTTGCATAGTATAAGGCATGGAGATATTTGTCTCTTCTTTGTCCTAGGACTGCACCTACCGTGTAATCGCTTGTGTCGCATATTATCTCGAATGGAAGATGTCATACCCCAAAATTTTCTCTCCTACTTCTCAAGACATTTCATACATCCATACTCAAAGACTTCACAAGGGTTGGCCAGACAAACCCTCTCCTAGGCAATCAACCCAAACTAGGGTTTGGCAATTCTCAGATCAAGGTGGTTCCCAACATCTCCAATGGTCATCATGCCTCATCATATGCTTCAAAGAATCTCCATGTCAAGTTTCAAGCCTTACAAGTCAAGTTTCTTCAGACAGTTGCTCAAATGATTGAAAATCAATTGTATTGGACAAAAAGTCAACTGTGGTCAACATACAGTCAAATTTCATAATTTTTGGTCAACATCCATGTTTTGAAGTAACATTCATCATTTGATCAAGGGTTAATCATGATTCATCAAGAAAAATCAAGAATTGATCAAAAGTCAAAGTTTCTAAATAGGGCTTTCTTAGAAAAAAGTAAACAGAACTTTGACCAGGCATAACTTTCTCATACTTTATCAGAAATTTTTCCACCAACTCTCATTTTGAAGGAAATTCAATTCTCTACCACTTCATGTCTCACAAGCTTGGTCAGAAAATGCTTCATTTTGAAGATATGGACCAAAACATTATAGGTCCTTTTCAAAGTCAACAAAAAGTCAACTTTTTGGTAAAGAAGTGTTATTGAGCATGGAAACTTCAATTGATATGAGACCAAATAGGTTGTTTAGAGGATATCTAGAGCTTTCTAAAATGTCCAAGAACACCCAAAAATGTTAAAAATTGAGCAAGATACACCTTGCACAAGTTGAGCATTTTTGAAGAGGTGCACAAAGAGAAATACTTGTCAAAATCCAAAATTTTGCAAATGGGCCTAACTTTTCTTGATTCAAACTTGTGCCTCAGCTAATTTGGAACCTCCAAGCCCAAGGCCACGAATTTTAGCTTTTATTTTCTATTTATTTTGGATTTTAATCATTTAAAAGCCAATTAAATTAAAATAAAAGGTAGAAAATCAAAATTCAATGCAAATTGGATTTTTCTCTCATTCTTGAGGTCCAAGCAAACCACACAAGCTGGAAAATTTGAAATTGGCATTGATTGGCAAGAGAATTGATTGGAATTTGATCAAAAAAGCAATATTTGGTTTTATACCAAATCAAATATTTTCTCATTGACTGGTACATTATTTCTTCATGATTCTTGACCTAAATCCATCCATTATATATTACGGGTCCTTTTCAAAGTCAACAAAAAGTCAACTTTTTTGTAAAGAAGTGTTATTGAGCATGAAAACTTCAATTGAGATGAGACCAAATAGGTTGTTTAGAGGATATCTAGAGCTTTCTAAAAAGTCCAAGAACACCCAAAAATGTTAAAAATTGAGCAAGATACACCTTGCACAAGTTGAGCATTTTTGAAGAGGTGCACAAAGAGAAATACTTGTCAAAATCCAAAATTTTGCAAATGGGCCTAACTTTTCTTGATTCAAACTTGTGCCTCAACTAATTTGGAACCTCCAAGCCCAAGGCCACGAATTTTATCTTTTATTTTTCTATTTATTTTGGATTTTAATCATTTAAAAGCCAATTAAATTAAAATAAAAGGTAGAAAATCAAAATTCAATGCAAATTGGATTTTTCTCTCATTCTTGAGGTCCAAGCAAACCACACAAGCTGGAAAATTCGAAATTGGCAATGATTGGCAAGAGAATTGATTGGAATTTGATCAAAAAGGCAATATTTGGTTTTTACCAAATCAAATATTTTCTCATTGACTGGTACATTATTTCTTCATGATTATTGACCTAAATCCATCCATTATATATACATGATGCTATTACATGACACAAGGACGAAAATTCTGCCTCTAAGAATCCTAAAAAACTTCAAAAAAAACCGTGTGATATAAGTAACTAGCAGCCAGGTTTTTTGTCCAATTCAAGAGATTTCAAGCATTCCAACACGTTCCTGGAGGTTCCCTGATCAATTCCAGATACTCACAAGCAAGCAAAACGTACAGAATCACGATATCATAATCACGGTTTGCAATACTTTTATCCAAACTCGATTTCTATAATTTGTGCATTATAAATACATTTTTATTGCATATTCTTGTTCGTTTTGATATGTGGAATGTTTCTGTATAGATCGATTTGAGTTTAGACACCAGGATCGTGATATGCCATTACTAGGGTTTCAAAGCTTCAAATTGGGATCCATCGGTCCAAGTAAAATTGATCAAAACTATGGACATATTCGTGACCAGGAGCTTGATTGCAATTGAACCATGGCTTTACTTTAAATTTATATTGCGTATTATGAGTTTTGGAAAATTGCAGGTGTTATAGCTACGGACAAACCGTTGGTAATTGCTTTACCAACGAATCAAAACCGTCACTATAGGTTTAAATATTCAAACGAGGAAGATGAAGTTCTTGGCGCGTGTTTTAAAATTGGTTTTCAGAAAATTAATTCGTTTATAACGTTTTTGTTTCATTCCACTAACACGAACGCAGGCTAGCTCAGATGGTTAAGGCAGCGCGTGTGTGGGAAGGAGGTCCCTGGTTCGAACCTTGGCTACCACAAATCATTTTTTAACACTTTGCAAACTAAAATATTTTTCTCTTATTTTCTTATTTTTTCTTATTCAATTTAATTTCTTTTCAAACAATTTTCTCATGCATTAAAAAATCACCAAAAATATATTCTTTTTGCATTTAGGTCAGAAAAATGTTTATTTAATTTTTGACATTAAAATTAATATTTTTGCATGCATATTTTAATTAATTGTTAATTAACCATTAAATTGACTTTTAATTATTTTTCTTCATCAAAACCAATCCAGAAAAATTCCCAAAAAATTATTCTATTATCTAATTATCATTACTAACCTAAAAACCTTTTTTCTACTAATTTTCAAAACATTTTGCTAACATTTTCTTATTTTTTTCCGATTATCTATTTCTTATTCCGCATTTACAATTCTAGAAAGGATGTATAGGTCGCAAAGTTTTTATCATGTAATAGCGTAGATTTACATTTTCCGCACTTTACTTTCCGCACTCCTATATTATGTAGCTGCCCCAAAGCCATATAATAGCGTAGGAAATTTACTTTCCGCACTTTACTTTCCGTAATTTACTTTCTGCACCCTATAAACTGCTAATAATTAGGCGTGTATGGCAAGATAAAAATGAACGTAGATCACTTCTAATTCCAAGATAATATATCTGAATTCAACACACTCTCTTTACACATGCACCCCTTAGGGTAATTCTCTCTCGTTGCCTTTCGAATAAATGGTCAAGTCCCTCGAACGTAGAGGTATCCTAGCACTGTTGCCTACAAACATATCATCATAGTCCCTTCGAATCAAAGATCATAGTCCCTCGACGTGGCCTACGAAAACATGATCTTGTCCCTCGAATGTTGCCTACGAAAAGTGATGATCGTCCCTTCGAATGTGTTAGGATACTCCTAAGAGTTGCCTTCTATGACCATCCGATGTCCCTTCGAATGTTCCTTTTACATCCAACAAATAGGATTACCTACCAACTAATGGTATGGATAACACTATTCTAAAGGAACGTAAAACCACATGAAAACGACCCATTCTGAGTAGGTAATAAGACTTTTAGTTGCTTGCTCTATCAAAATACTTTTCACACCTCACACTTTTGTCAAAGTTCAAACACTTTTCAAAACAAAACATTTCCGAACACTTTGTATACATTCCAACGTGAATCATTACAAAGTCAAAGCGAAATGCCTTTTCAAAACATTTTTTGTCAAACACACAGAAAGCAATTTTTAAAAGATGAGCTAGAGGCAACTAAGAGCCCATAGAAAACTACGGATGGAAAGGGGTGCTAATACCTTCCCTTTTCATAACCTTCTCCCTTACTCAGAATCTAATGAAGGTCTTTTTATGTTCTTTTCACCTTCCCTTAATTGGATAAAAGAAAAGTCGGTGGCGACTCTTGCTATCCGCAACATTTGCGATAAAAAGCAAAACAAATCTCAAAGTCAGTTCTCCCACCAGACATGAATCGGGGAGACACCCTAAAGAGAGAATACCTTAGGGATTTTAGATCATTTTACTGCTCGCTTGACTTGTATACTTTATCTTAAGGGTTGCTTGGGTATTATACTTGTGGGGATCCTACACCGGATCCGTGTTTCCTTAGGTAAGTAGCAATAGATCGTCATGACCGTTAGGCGATACCGAATCAACATGATGGCTATGTTAGTGTGACACTTTGGATGTCCTGATACTCTTCATTTCCAAGTTGAGGATAGTATTTCGCTTCTGCGTGGTGTCATCAACACTAACTCAACTTTTAGAACCCTAATTGACCCATCTTGGCCATTAGAAGGTAGTGAGATGGCCGACTTTGGTGCAGACTAAGGTTGACTGATACTCGATGCTACGCTCATTAAGATCATACTTTTGGGATATTTTCGATCGACCACTTGGTAGTCGTATTGAAATAAAAGCCTACGAGAAAGATCAATGATATGAGATTCCTAGAACCCGGTTACTATCATAGGACAGGATGAACCAACTCAAACATTTGGTAGGGTAGACACCTATACTTCATGCAAGCCTTAAACCTAGGGCTTTTGTGTGATTTGTTTGTGTTTGTTAAACATGACATCATGACATCATGACATCATCGCATTGCATATCATTTCTAACCATTTCAAGGACTTAGGGATTTATCTTTGCTCTGTTTTGTAGGAATTATGACTTCTAGAAAGACTATCCGAATCAACTTCATGGGTATACCTTCTCAACTCAAAGAATTGGTTTCAGAAATTCCAGATCATACTCAGTTCATCAAAAGACATGGTTATCTACTTGACTTGGTTATCTCCGGTTTTGAAGAAGATATGATGTACGTCTTATTCCAGTTCTTTGATCAGAAACACGATTGCTTTACATTCCCAAATTATCAGTTGGTTCCTACCTTGGAAGAATTCTCTAAGCTACTTGGGATACCTATTCTTGATCAAATGCCATTCACCGGTTTAGAAAAGGTTCCTAGGTACGAAGACGTTGCGTCAGCATTACACCTAAAACGCTCAAACATTGTAGCCAATTGGGAAACTAGAAGCGGAGTTAAGGGTTTACTTGCTAAGTTCCTGATAAAGAAAGCCCGAGAATTCCTCAATGCTATGAGTTTACAAGCGTTCGAAGACATTGTGGCCTTGCTAATCTATGGTTTGGTTCTATTTCCTAACTCGGATCAGTTCATAGACGTGAACACCATCAAGATATTCCTTACTCGCAATCCTGTGCCTACTTTACTTGGAGATATTCTACATTCTCTCCATACTCGTACTATGAAAAGACAAGGAACTCTCATGTGTTGTATACCGTTACTTTCCAGGTGGTTTATTTCGCACCTTCCTCCATCGGTATTGAAGAACGAACAAAGATTGAAGTGGTCTCAAAGACTAATTTCACTCTCACATTCAGATATCCGTTGATGTGTTTTCTTTCAAAAGGACTTCACATTCATTGAGCGTTGTGGAGAATTCCCTAATGTACCACTCCTTGGCATAAGGGGAGGTATTACTTACAACCCTTCTCTAGCTCTGCATCAGTTTGGTTATGCTCGAAGAGATGGTCCTCATGATATGCTTCTCCAAGATATTGTGTTCGACTACAACAGCGATCTCCAGAATTACCATCGAAGGTTCATACGCGCTTGGGGCATGGTAAAGAAGACTGATACCAAGACTTTGGGACACCAAAACTCCATTCCTTGGGAACCTTACCTCAAATGGGTGCGAGCTCGAGCTCAAAACCTCACGATGCCGTTTACACCCGTGTTACCAGTAATTATGGAACCTGTTGCTATAGGTGACGAATCCCATACTGTTCTCCATCCCGACATGCCTACTGATTTCGAAGACTTGAAGAGATCTTGGATTCAACTAAAAGAAGAAAGGGATACATTCGAAGCTCAATGCTATGCAAGTGACAAGAAGGTACTAGAGTTGACAAAGCTACTTCACGAGGAGCGAAACATCAACGCCTACTTCAACACCAAGAGGAAGCGCCCATGGGAGACTTAGAGCTTTAGGGTTTTCGTTCTTTTATTTTCTGAATTATCTTTTGTACTCAAAAAGAAAAAGAATAAAAAGAAACTAATAAAGTTTGTTCATGCTTTTTTAACAAATTTAAATTCCTAGAGGTCCTTGAAAACATTGCATTGCATTGCATAAACATCGCATATCATAGCATAACATTGCATAACAGGCACATTGAAGAATGGTTTTCTCATTTTCTCGCTATTTATTTTAGCAGAAATGGATCTTGAACAGATCACAAAGATCTTCGTGCTCAAGAAGCTCCAAGGTTCCAAGAGAAAGATCATTGGTGTTCTCAACATGTGAAGACGCACAAAGGTGGTCCTAAAGTGGTCACCGGATAGAGTTCTAAGATAAGAGTATCGATATCAAGAACAACGAAGTCTGAGCACAAAGAGGAAGACTATGAGCACGAGCGATGACTTTTGAAGATGACAAATACAAACAACTTGAAGACCGCTAAATCTGTGGAAAATATGAAAATGTCCGGATGATGTCTAAGTTATGTGTTCAAGGTTCCTACTTTTGCCAAATAAGATGGCATCTCTTGTCCAAGTTGCATTTGAAGATCCATCCTCGATGACATGAAGATCTATTTCTTTCAAGAGAGCCAGTGCATTATTAATGGAGTACCCACATGGAGACCAGCAGTAGTTGGCACCCACCACATGCAAACATGATATGGAAAAGGGATCTCAATTTAACCACCCTTGTCCAATAGGAGCTGGTTGATATGTTTATGGTAACACCGAGAAATCCGATTGAAACTCTTGATTCACCGAGTTGATACTTACGGAGAACGATTTGGAGTCAAGGTAGAGTCATCTTCAAATGCCAAAGAGATCTTTGGTGGTAAGAAAGAAGCCAATGCCGTATGGTCAGAAAAGCCGAGCCAAGACCGATCGTATTCAATCTGTGGAGGCGGTTGTAACACCCCAACTAAATACCCCGAATATATTAATTAAATTAATATCTAAATCATCTTTAATCGAGTTAACACGGTATAATGAGGATGTCACAATTAATAAAATAGAATAAAACTTCATTCAAACAAAGAGCAAATTAAGACCATGTCTTACACATCAGGATTCAACAAAATTTTCAATAAACCAATGTCTAATTTCTCAGTTCCATCAATCTAATCCATGACACCGACTCTTCGACCGACTAACCTTAATCAAATGGTAAAGTAAGGTGAGACTTCTCATAATTAAAGCATATTATAAGTCTTTCAATCAATAATATATCACAAGCATATTATTTCACCCACTTAACATAAATTCAGATTCACACACACAACCATACTCATCATGCATAATCATAACAATCCAAGAAGAGTAACACTGGAAGACATCCTAACATGTTACCACTTCATACAAATACAATGCAGACTCAATGCATGCGGTACCGACTCGTGACAAAGTCACCCAACACTGATCCATCATCAACCGGATACAGTAACCATCGATTCGTCCATAACCACCCGGACACGAATCCAGCCTAACCACCCATCCTCACTCGGGTATCGGTTATCGGCAATCCAAGTCAAATTCCACACAATGGGAATTAACTTCACCAAACAATGCAAATGCACGCACATCACTAGCATGCAACATCAATCAGTCTATGTATACATTCATTTAACATAACTGAATCACAACAATCAACATGATATATCAACCAATCATGCATACATCTAACATCAGCATAAACATGCAACCCAATCAACATGTTATATCAACCAATCATGCATACATCTAACATCAGCATAAACATGCTATTACATCTACACATTACCAGTGTCCTCATCACCAAAGTTCCTCTACTACACATACATCATTATATGTCAGTTAATAATCATTTAGTTCAAAATTCGACCCCTTTTCAAAATAATTTCAAGTTTTCCAAAATATTTTTATTTCATAAGGTAGAGCATTAAATTTAGGAAATAACGTCCAAAACGGCGCTCAAAACGGACTTACGGTTTGAAAGTTATGAATTTTTGAAGTTTTAAAATTTTCAAAAATATTTCAGTGGAACCCGGTTCCTCCCTGGGAGTAACCGGTTCCCACAACTCAAAAATACACGCCCCCTGGAAAAATGTATGGGGAACCCGGTTCCTCCAGGTAGGGAACCGGTTCCCAGAAATCAAATTTTCATATTTTCTGGAAAAACAACGTGGAACCCGGTTCCTCCCACACAGGAACCGGTTCCTGAGTACAAATTTTCAGTTTTTCAAAAGTTTTCAAAGTGGAACCCGGTTCCTCCCCACTGGGAACCGGTTCCCACGTACCAAAAAGTCATTTTCTGCATTTTTGACAGCATTCTTCCATTCTAACTCAATCCACACATACCCATACGAATTCCATCATTGGAAACACCAAAATACATCAATTTGCATCATTTATCACATCAATTATCATCTTCCTATCAGTCATAATTGGTATCTGACACCCTAATCAATTCAGACCTACCATCTGACACAATCTGACACCCATAGGGATACATCCACGGAAACCTAGAAATTACAAACTAAGATTTCCTAACATGCCATGATCTATAATATCAAAATCAAAGCCTATAATAAGCAATAATCAATCGAAATCACCCCTTACCTTGTGGGTTCTTCGAATCTGACACTTCTAGGTTTTCTTCCTTCTTTTCTCCTCTTCTCACTTCACGTATCTTGTTTTCTCCAAAAATGACTCTATTTTCCTTCTTTCCTTATTTTATTCCTTTTTATTCCTTTTAACATAAATAAAATAAGTATTATTTCTCATTCTCCAATTAATTCCATCATTAATCTTAATAATCCAATATATTAAATAAATTATGTCTTCAATTAATTTAATAATTAAAAATCATAATTATTTAATTACCGAATTATTTTGGGGTGTCACAGCGGTCGTGATCTCCAATCCTACATCAGCATAACCTCAGAGAGACAACACGCGTAACTAGAACGCGCCGCGAAGACAGTTTACGAAGATCAACATGCCATTGTCGCAAGCATTGCAAAACATGTTAAAAGCAGAGCTGATTACCTTGAGGGATCCTCCTCAAAACATCAACACTTCCTCTCTGAGATACAATCCTAATGCAAAATGTGCTTACCACTCCAATAGCCCAGGACATAACACTAACGATTGTTGGGCTCTAAAGAACAAGATTCAAGACATGATTGAAGCTAAAGAGATTGAGTTTGATCCTCCTGTCGAGACTCCGAATGTGATCAACGCACCAATGCCTAACCATGGTAAAAGTTCCAATGCTATTAACAAGAACTCTTATGTGTTCAATATAGATGACTTGACTATTCCTGTGATGACTGTTAAGAAGAATCTGCTGCAAGCCGGTGTCAATCCAGGATGCCCAGAGAATTGTCGTTGGTTCCCATCTGCACCTGACGAATGTGCTTGGTTGAGAAGACGTATTCAGTGCATGATGGATAATCGCAAAGTGCTATTTTTGAAACCTTCACCTGTGGAGAATCTGTGTGAAGACTTGTCTAAGAATCTGAAGATCGAAGATGTGAGCGAAACTGTACCAGAAGTCTGGGATACCTTGGGGCAACCAAGTGGAAAGTTCGATTACATGGTGAAGTATACTGTTCCTGAAAGCTACAAGATTCCTATTGAAGATGTTAAGGCGACCGGATGGGGAGACGGTTTCCTAGAAGACTATGCTGATGTAAACACAATAAGGATCTCTTCTGCTGATTTTGTGCCTAGAGTGGCACCTCTCATCATTTCTCCTGCACGGCCCATACTCCTCTGACAAAGCTATACCTTGGAACTATGGAGCTGAGGTTTACTATCATGGCGTCAAGCAAGACCCTTTAACCATTGAGGATCTTACGGTTGAAGATACCAATCCTAACATCGACAACATCATCGGATCAAGTAAGGTGACCAGAACCGGAAGAGTGTTTTCTCCAGAGATCTCTCCTCCAAAAGACACTGCAACTCCAGCTCGCATTCCAGCTATTGAACCAATTCCCGAGGCGCGAAGGAAAGAACCAATAACTCATCCCGCCGCATGTAGTACCAAAGGAAGTTGCTGAAGACACCTCCAAACGAGAAATGGAGGAAATTCTGAAGATCATCAAGAAGAGTGACTACTATATTGTGGAACAGTTGGGACAAACTCCGTCCAAGATCTCCATGCTTGCTCTGCTCTTGTGCTCTGAGGCTCATGCTAAGGCCTTGGTGAAGTTTCTAAAGAATGCTCACGTACCGCAAGATACCACTACTGATCAGTTTAAGGTTTGTATTGCTAGTCTGGCTGCCAACAACGGCCTAGGCTTCTCTGATGCTGATTTGACTCCTGCCGGAAAGAAACACAACAAAGCCTTGGACATCTCTGTTGAATGCAAAGGCGTTACATTGTCTCATGTTTTGGTAGATACCGGTTCTGCTCTGAATATCCTACCGAAGAGTGCTTTTGACCGACTTGATGTTGAAGGATTGGTCTGGAAGCCCAGTGACATAATTGTGAGAGCTTTTGATGGTTCTAAACGAATAGTACTTGGAGAGCTCATCCTGCCTGTTAAAGTCGGTTCCCAGACTTTCGACTCCACTTTCTTTGTCATGGACATCCGTCCAGCTTACTCTTTCCTACTTGGATGCCCTTGGATACATGGGGAAGGCACTGTTACCTCCACCTTGCATCAGAAGCTAAAGTACCCAGTGAAGGGGAAGGTTGTTACGGTATGCGGTGAAGAGGAATACATGGTAAGCCATCTACAGTCATTTCGATACCTCGAAGTGGAAGGGGAATTCTTCGAAACTCCCTGTCAAGCTTTCGAAACAGTTCCAAGAGTCATGCCTGTTGACTCTCCTGCCATTCCTGAAGTTACAGAAGTTCCACCTAAGATGGTCTCACTGAAGGATGCTGAAGCTACAGTTGAAGAAGGAGGTAGTAATATTTGGGGTCAGCTCCCCGATCTTCCTTTCAAATCTCACAAGACTGGTTTAGGCTTCGCCATCAAAGGACAGAAGATGATTCACCGCGAACGTGTCGGCCAACTTCCCTTCCGTATCAGCAAAGATGGAGTTCATGCTATAGAAGACGAAGAAAGCGACTTCGACATCAGCAAGTGGATCTTCCCAACTGCCGACAACAAACTCAGCAATTGGAAGACTGAAGGCGTCATACCAATCTCCTTTAGACAGGAGTAATTGCTTTTGTTTTCTGTTATGCTTTTCGTTTTTACGCTTTAAACAATAAACTTTAAAGCCACTACCTTGCCCGGGGCATCATGACTCGTTTGTGAGGGTTATTATCTGTCATTTGCATATTTTCATTCAATAAAATCGTTGGACTTTTGCATTTAAATGTTTCTTTCTTTTACTTTTTCACCCCTTCTAAAAGCTATGTGTTCCTACACACACCCACGTGATACACTGCAGAATCACTCTGAATCTCGTTGATAACAGCTATGCTATTGCTAAATATGACTTCGATAATCCGATCTACCAAGCCGAAGACGAAAGTGAGGAAGATTGTGAAGTGCCAGGAGAACTTGTTAGACTGCTACAACAAGAAGAACGAGTTATACAGCCAGACGAAGAGCCAGTTGAGGTTGTGAATTTGGGTACTGATGAGGACAGAAAAGAGATCAAGGTAGGAGCAGGTCTTGAGAATAGCGTCAAAGAGAGATTGGTTCAGATGCTACGAGACTATATTGAGGTTTTTGCTTGGTCATACGAAGACATGCCGGGTCTAGACATTGACAATGTGGTACACCGGTTATCGACAAAAGAAGGTTTTCTCCCAATAAAACAGAAGGTTCGTCGCATGCGTCCTGAGATGTCAGAGAAAATCAAAGCCGAAGTTATGAAGCAGTTCAATGCCGGTTTCCTAGCTGTTACTTCTTATCCACAATGGGTTGCGAATGTGGTACCCGTACCTAAGAAGGATGGCAAAGTACGAATATGTGTGGATTACAGAGATTTGAACAGAGCAAGTCTGAAAGACGATTTTCCACTTCCTCATATTGATGTTCTAGTCGACAACACCGCTCAACATAAGGTTTTCTCCTTCATGGATGGTTTCTCCGGTTACAATCAAATCAAAATGGCTCCTAAAGACATGGAGAAGACTACTTTTGTTACACAGTGGGGTACTTTCTGCTACAAGGTCATGCGGTTCAGACTGAAGAACGCAGGCGCCACTTATCAGCGTGCCATGGTGGCATTATTTCACGACATGATTCACCACGAGATAGAGGTCTACGTCGACGACATGATAACTCGATCACAGACTGAAGAAGAACATCTCGATCATTTGCGGAAACTGTTTGATAGACTGAAGAAGTACAGACTAAGTCTCAATCCCAACAAGTGCACCTTTGGAGTCAGATCCGGTAAACTCTTAGGGTTTGTTGTCAGTGGTAAAGGTATTGAAGTTGACCCCGCCAAGGTTAAAGCTATCCAAGAAATGCCCGCGCCCCGCACCGAGAAAGAAGTCAGAGGTTTCTTGGGACGATTGAATTACATTGCCAGATTCATTGCACATCTAACTGCTACTTGTGAGCCAATTTTCAAGTTACTGAAGAAAGATCAAGTAGTAAAATGGAATGACGATTGCCAGATCTCTTTTGACAAAATCAAGGAGTACCTACAGAATCCTTCTGTCCTGATGCCGTCCTCCAAAGGAAGACCTCTTATCATGTACTTGACAGTATTAGAGAACTCAATGGGGTGTGTGTTGGGGCAACATGACGAGTCTGGTCGAAAAGAGTATGCAATATACTACCTTAGCAAAAAGTTTACCGATCGTGAAACAGATACTCACAATCGAGAAAACTTGCGGGCTTTTTGTCACGACTAAGACAGTATATGTTGACTCACACCACCTTGTTGATCTCCAAGATGGATCCGATAAAATACATATTCGAGAAACCATCTCTCTCCGGAAGAATAGCAAGATGGCAAATGATCTTGACCGAATACGACATCCAATATACTTCTTAGAAAGCGATCAAAGGAAGTGTAGTAGCAGATCATTTGGCTCATCAAGCCGTAGACGACTATCAATCTATGCATTTCGAGTTCCCAGACGAAGATGTTTTGTTAGTTACTGATTGTGAATAACCAAGACTAGACGAAGGACCTGAACAAGGATCCCGATGGACCATGGTCTTTGATGGAGCCTCAAACGCACTTGGCAATGGTGTTGGCGCCATCATTACATCTCCTGAAGGACATACGCCTTTCACCGCCAGATTATGTTTCAGGTGCACTAACAACATGGCCGAATACGAAGCGTGCATCTTGGGTATTAAAGCTGCTATTGACGTGAGAATCAAATTCTTGCAAGTGTACGGACACTCAGCTTTAGTGATCAGTCAAATAAAGGGAGAATGGGATACGAAGCATCCGAATCTCATTCCATATCGAGAGCATGTTCTGAGCTTGATCCCCTACTTCGAAGAGATCACTTTCAATCACATTCCCCGAGAAGAGAATCAGTTGGCAGACGCATTAGCTACTGTGTCATCTATGTTCAAGGTCAGATGGGACAACGAAGCTCCCCAAATCATCATCAAAAAGTTTGACAAACCAACATATTGTTATGAGCTTGATACAGAAGAGAAACCTTGGTTCTACGAAGTGAAGAGGCATCTTGAGACTCAGGAATATCCCGCAGGGGCATCTGTCAATGATAAGAAGTTCTTGAGAAGATTTGCATCCAAATTCTTTCTCAGTAACAGCATCTTATACAAGCACAACCACGATTTGTGCTTACTCCGCTGTGTGGATCAGAAAAGTGCGAGACGAATCATGGAAGAGTTACACGAAGGCGCATTTGGTACGCACTCCAGTGGACATACAATGGCTAAGAAGATTCTGAGAACTGGTTACTATTGGTCCACCATGGAAGCTAATTGTCACCGCTATGCTCGTTCTTGTCACAAATGCCAGATTTATGCAGACAAAGTGCACGCACCTCCAGTACCACTGAATGTTTTAACCGCTCCTTAGCCTTTCGCAATGTGGGGCATTGACATGATCGGAGAAATCAAGCCCACCGCTTCCAACGGATATCGTTTCATCCTTGTGGAAATTGATTATTTCACCAAGTGGGTAGAAGCAGCCTCGTTTGCAGCTGTCATACCCCAAAATTTGCCCTCCATCTTCTCAAGATATTTCATACATCCATACTCAAGGATTCCTCAAGAGTTGATCAGACAAACTCTCTCCTAGACAATCAACCCAAACTAGGGTTTGGCAATTCTCAGGTCAAGATGGACTTCCAACATCTCCAATGGTCTTCATGCCTCCTCATATGCTTCAAAGATTCTCCATGTCAAGTTTCAAGCCTTACAAGTCAAGTTTCCTCAGACAATTGCTCAGATGGTTGAAAATCAGTTGTATTGGACAAAAAGTCAACTATGGTCAACATACAGTCAAACTTCATAATTTTTGGTCAACATCCTCATTTTGAAGTTATATTCATCATTTGATCAAGGGTTGATCATGATTCATCAAGAAAACTCAAGATTTGCTCAAAAGTCAAACTTTCTAAATTAGGGTTTCTAGGTGAAAAGTCAATCGAACTTTGGTGATCATAACTTTCTCATACTTTCTCAGAAATTTTTCCACCACCTCTTGTTTTGAAGGAAATTCAATTCTCTACAACTTCATGTCTCACAAGAATGTCCAAAAAATGCTTCATTTGAGAGGTATGGCTCAAAACATTACAGGTCATTTTCAAAGTCAACAAAAAGTCAACATTTTGTTTTGAAGATATATTGAGAATGGAAACTTCAATTGAGATGAGACCAAAAAGGTTGGTTAGAGGACTCTTAGAGCTTTCCAAAAAGTCCAAGAACACTAAAAAATGTGGAAAATTGAGCAAGATACATCATTCACAAGTTGGGCAATTTTGAAGAAGTGCACAAAGAGAAATGCTTCTAAAAATCAAAATTTTTGCAAATGGGCTTACTTTTTCTTCATCCAAACTTATTCCTTATACAATTAGGAATTTCCAAGCCCAATGCCACGAATTTTTATTTTATTTTTCTATTTAATTTGGAATTTATTCATTTAAATACAAATTAAATTCAAAAATAAAGTATAAAATCAAAATTAATTGCAAACTTGATTTTTATTTCTTCCTTGAGATCCAAGCAACTCATTAAAAGCCAGCAATTTTCGAAATTCGATGGATATGGCAAGATTGGATTGAAATTTGATCAAAATTGGAAGATTTGATTTTGTACAAAAATCAAATTTGATTGGCATTGATCAGTGATTAATTCTTTCCCAAAACAGCTCTGAATCCTTCTACTATATATACATGATAGATACCACACGAATTAGAGTAGAAAAATTGGCTTAAGAACCCTTGTTGCAACTCAAAAACACCGTGGCAAACAAGCAAAGTGCAGTCCTATTTCCAGCTGTTTTCAATCAATTTTGAGGTGTCCAACACATTCCTTGATACCTCCTGAGTCGATCCAGACCTTTACTTTGATCAAAACCATCCAGAAACAAGAAATTCGAATTTGGTTTGTTCTTGAAAATTTCAAAATCGTATTCTATTATTCATGCATTATTAACATGTTTTGTGTTTGTTTTTGTGATTAGTGATGAGTTTGCAAGCTTTCTGGGCACTCTAATTGCATTTCCATGGCCAGGAACACGTATCACCATGATTAGGGTTTCCTATGCCGTTTTAGGGTTTCTCTTAAATGGAAAAATTGGACCATGAGACCTATACCAATGCGTTCGGAATGATCCCAGGAATCGAACCATGTCTTTAGAATTCATTTATATTATGTGTGCTTGATTTTCAGTTTTGCCAGGGTCTGTAGCGTCGAACAATGGCCGACGCTAGCTTTCAAAAATTCAAAACGAAGAAGACGATGGCTGGCGCGAAGACGAAGCAGTCAGAAGGCGACGCGTGTTGTAATCCACTCACTCCGTTTCTCAAACAGTGAAGCACGCTAGCACAGTTGGTCAAGGCAAGTGGACTTAAGATTTCGCTCCAGGGTCACGAGTTCGATCCTCATCAGGACCAGTTTTGCATTCCTTTTTTCCAAACTCAATATCTTTCATATTTCTATTTTATTTAATATTTTCATGTTATTTTAATTAGTTTCAATATTTTTTATCATGCATTAAAAAATTACCAAAAATTATTTTTCTTTTTACATTATTTTCAGAAAATCTTTATTTAATTTATAAAATTAAAAAATACAATTTTGCATGCATATTTATTTTTATTCATAATTTAGCATTTAAATCACATTTAATTAGTTTTAAATTATTAAATTGCATCTAAAAAATCCCAAAAAATTGTTGTAGCATATTTATGTTATTTCCAGCATGTCATATTTTTCTCATTCAAAAATTGCGTTTTTCTAACATTTTTTTTCTTATTCGATTCATCTCGTATTTTCCGATTTCTCATTCTTTGACAGGTCATTCCGTTTCAGATGATTTTTCTTTTATCGTTTTATTTTTTCCAATAATGTAACTGCTCATGGGATGTAATAGTTTAAATTAGGTTTTAATTTTCTGCAAGTTTAAATTATGTATCTGCCCCAAAGCCATGTAATAGCGTAGGACATTTACCTTGCCGCACTTTATATTCCGCATTTTAAATTCCGCACCCTATAAATTGTTAGTAACTAGGCGTGTATGGCAAGATAATAATCAACATAGCTCACTAATTTTCAAAGATAAAATATCTGAAATCAACACACTCTTTTCACACATGCACCCCTTAGGGTAATTCTCTCTCGTTGCCTTACGAATTCAATTGGTCATGTCCCTCGAACGTAGAGGTATTCTAGCACCGTTGCCTTCAAACAAATCATCATAGTCCCTTCGATACAAAGATCATAAGACCCACGATGTCGCCTCCGAATACATGATCTTGACCCTCGATTGTCGCCTACGAAAAATGATGATAGTCCCTTCAAATGTGCTAGGATACTTCCTACAAGTTGCTTTCGATGACCATCCGATGTCCCTTCGAATGTCCCTCTTACATCCGACGAATGGAGTTACCTACCAACTAATGGTATGGATGACGCTATTCTAAAGGAACGTAACAATACAAAAACGACCAATTCTGAGTAGGTAATAAGACTTTTAGTTGCTTGCTCTATCAAAACACTTTTTTACACCTCACACTTTTTGTCAAAGTTCAAACTCTTTTCAAAACGAAACATTTCCGAACACTTTGTATACATTCCTACATGAATCATTACAAAGTCAAAGCGAAATGCCTTTTCAAAACATTTTTGTCAAACACACAGAAAGCACAATTTTTAAAGTGATCTAAGAGCAACTAAGAGCCCGTAGATAAGTACGGATGGAAAGGGGTGCTAATACCTTCCCTTTTCATAACCTTCTCCCTTACTCAGAATCTAACGAAGGTCTTTTTCTGTACTTTTACCTTCCCTTGATTGGATAAAAATAAAAGTCGGTGGCGACTCTTGCTATCCGCACATTTGCGATACAAAACACAAAAAGTCAGTTCACCGTATCACAGCGGTCTAGGCAAAAGTTAGGGATGAAAGCGTACGACTATGTCTTGTCCAGATCACCTTCCTACAGACTACAATCAGCATTCAAGCTTCAAATGGCGAAAATCAATTCACTCAATTTCCACTGACAGCAAGGAGATGAGATAGTCGAGATATATGAGTACTAGCATAGTTGGAACTTAACGAGATTGTTTCCGCGTAGCTTTTTACTTTCCTTGTATACAAACTGCTTGGCCATACGCCACCCTTTCAAATTAATACAAGTTCTTTCTTTTTACAATGTTCGCTATTGTTTGTTTTTTTGCATAAAGTCCAATGATTGCTTTGAATGATTATATGCATCTGACAATAAAAATTTGTTCACAAACATGCGAAAAGCGAACGAACAAGGATAATTACTACAGGCTTTAGGAATTGAGATGACGACAAAAGTCATCAAAACGTTCTCCTGCAGAGTACAATCCCCATAGAGGTATCGCTCACTGCAAACCTTCCCCGACGGAGTACAAATTTTCTTCCATTAGTTCCAACATCGCGTTAGTCCCTGAGCAGCGATCCCAACCAGCTTAAACCTGAGTACATCAGTCTCCGAGCAGTAACGTTTTAGCTCCAGTAGAGATATTTATCCCCAACAGAATATCTCTCAACCAATATCATGCCCCGACAATAGTAGTATCCAGACTCGAGACTTGGTCAGATAGTGCATCGGAGGAAACCTACATCTCTTATTCCCCAGCCGAAGGTTTCAACGAGCTCCAGTTCCATTGAGCCCCGTCTCCCAGCGACAATCAGATACCCCCAGCAAGATCTACGCACAAGATCCTCAGCGGGATGTCTCCCAGTTTCTACTATCCTCAACAGGGTTTACGCACAAGATCCCCAGTGGAGTATCTCCCAGCTTTTATTATTCCCAGCAACATTGATATCTAGACTCGAAACTTGGTCTAATAGTGCATCGGAGGAATCAAAGACATCTCTTTTCTCTTCCGAATCGGGTTTTTCATCCACTCCATCCTCAGGAAGAAATCAGAAATCTCCGGCAGGGCGTTCACATCTTCTTCAAGATGGATATGTTTTGAAATACCACAATAGCTATCATTCATACATTATTCATAAAAGTCATAACATGTGCATATATCACTCATACACATTGTCATGCATCATAATCTGCATGGGACTAACTATATCCTATCAAAGTTTCTTTTGTTTCTCCCAAACAGGTGAAAATCGCTTCTAAACAACAGGTCCAGGATTAATACCCGAAGCAAGACGGGAAACCCTATCGGAACGACCACCCAAGTTGTCCTCCGACAACAGGTCCATGATTAATACCCGAAGCAAGACGGGAACCTCTATTTGAACGACCACCCAAGTTGTCCTCCGATAACAGGCATTGGAACAACACCCGAAACACGACAGGGAAGCTATCCACACTCTGCCAGCTATTATCCCCTCAGAGTAACCAAGACGAAGGTTTATTCTGACTTTCTCCTATTATCAACAGCAACTACAGAGTCTGGCGTACGACTCAGTTGCCTTAGATGGCATCTTAAGCCCATCTCCGACTATTTGTCGACATCTCTCCACTTTCAGAATGCTGCATATTTGGTTAAAAACCAATATAAACCAATAACTTCATTTAAAGGCGAGCGCGAAGTCTAACGTACGACTCTCTCCGGATGGCATCTTAAGCCCATCTCCGCACTCTCTTCTACTTTCAGGAATATCTACATAGCCTAGCGTACGACTCGTTCCTCATCATCAGTCTCTCCAGATGGAATCTTAAGCCCATCTCCGACGATTCTCCTATTCAGGCGAAGTTCGTGAGTCTAGCGTATGGCTCATTCCCCAGTGAAGTTACCAGCTTCTCCAAATGGCATCTGTAAGCCCATTCCCGCATCATCTATCAACAGCGAGTGCAAATTTTCAAGTGTACTCGAGTGTTCAATCATCTTCTACCTCCAGGTCACGAAAGGCAAGCATGCCAATCTAACCCTTCCAGTACAAGAAGATTGAACAGGGGCAGCTGTCATACCCCAAAATATTCCCTCACACTTCTCAAGACATTTCATACATCCATACTCAAAGACTTCACAAGGGTTGGCCAGACAAACCCTCTCCTAGGCAATCAACCCAAACTAGGGTTTGGCAATTCTCAGATCAAGGTGGTTCCAACATATCCAATGGTCATCATGCCTCATCATATGCTGCAAAGAATCTCCATGTCAAGTTTTAAGCCTTACAAGTCAAGTTTCCTCAGACAGTTTCTTAGATGGTTGAAAATCAGTTGTATTGGACAAAAAGTCAACTGTGGTCAACATACAGTCAAACTTCCTGATTTTTGGTCAACATCCTCATTTTGAAGTCACATTCATCATTTGATCAAGGGTTGATCATGATTCATCAAGAAAACTCAAGATTTGCTCAAAAGTCAAACTTTCCAAATTAGGGTTTTTTATTGAAAAGTCAACTGAACTTTGACTGAGCATAACTTCTTCATACTTTCTCATAAAATTTTCCACCACCTCTCATTTTGAAGGAAATTCAATTCTCTACAACTTCATGTATCACAAGAATGTCCAAAAAATGCTTCATTTGGAAGGTATGGGTCAAAACATTACAGGTCCTTTTCAAAGTCAACAAAAAGTCAACTTTTTGTTTTGAAGATTTATTGAGCATGGAAACTCCAATTGAGATGAAACCAAAGAGGTTGGTTAGAGGACACTTAGAGATTTCTAAAAAGTCCAAGAACACTCAAAAATGTGGAAAATTGAGCAAAATACACCTTACACAAGTTGGGCATTTTTGAAGAAGTGCACAAAGAGAAATACTTGTGAAAATCCAAAATTTTGCAAATGGGCCTAGTTTTTCTTCTTTCAAACTTGTTCCTTAGACAATTTGGAACATCCAAGCCCAATGCCACGAATTTTAGCTTTATTTTTCTATTTAATTTGGATTTTATTCATTTAAATACAAATTAAATTAAAAAATAAGGTATAAAATCAAAATTAAATGCAAAATTGATTTTTCTCTCATACTTGAGGTCCAAGTAACTCACACAAGCTGGCAAATTTCGAAATTTGCAAAGATTTGGCAAGAAATTGATTGAAATTGATAAAAAAAGATAAGATTTGATTTTGTACAAAATCAAATAATCTTTGCATTGATTGATGATTATTTGTTCCTCAAATCAGCTCAACTTTCATCCATTATAAATATACAATGCATATCACACAAGAAAGAACAGAAAAATTGCCTCAAGAACCCTAACCTAAAGTCAAAAAAACCGTGCACTACAAGTCACTAGCAGCCCTAGTTCCAGCTTGTTTCAATCGATTTTGAGCATCCAAACACATTCCTTGTCATCTCCTGAAGAATTCCAGACCTTTACATCATTCAAAAACATCAAGAATCGAGCAATCCGGTTTTGGACGTTCTTATATTTTTCAAAATCGATTTCTATTATTCATGCATTTTTAACACTTTTTGATTGTTTGTTCATGATCATCATCAAGTTTGCAAGCTATCTGGGTAGCCCAATCGTGTTTTAATGACCTGGAACGAAAACCACGATTGTTTGGGTTTTCGGGCTTGAATTAGGGCTTCTCTAAATAGGAAAAATTGGACCGAACCAAGCATACCAGGATGATCAGTGAATGAAAACGAGTCGATTCATGTACTCACAATTCATTTATATTACTTGTATGAGATTTTGATTTTTGCAGGGGCCTTAGCGTCGAACAAAGACCGATGCGAAATGGTTAAACATTCAAAACGAAGAAGACGATGGTTTGGCGCGTGTTCTGGGCAATCAGAGAGCGACACCGTTTAAAAGCCATTCGTTTCGTTTTCCTAACACGTGTACAAGCTAGCTCGGTTGGTAAAGGCAGCGTGCATGTCACCCAGGGAACCTGAGTTCGAATCCCAGCCATGGCAATGTGTTTTTTACAAGTTTTGCATATTTTTTCTATTTTTTAATTTTCTTTAATATTTTCCATGCATTTTATTTTATCTTCTAATATTTTTATCATGCATTTAAAAAACACCAAAAATATTTATTTTTTGCATAATCATCAGAAAAATGTTTATTTAATTTTTAAAATTAAAATTATTATTTTTGCATGCATATTTAATTTAATTTTTAATTAATCATTTAAATGGCTTTTAATTGTTTTTTAATTATCAAATCAATTCCAAAAATTACCAAAAATTTATTTTATCATATTAATGTCATTATTAACACATAAACTTTTTCTCATTCAAAAATACTTATTTCTACTAACATTTTCCTATTATGCAATTTTCTTCCGTTTTCCGATTTTGGATCTGTTCACAGGTTACACTATTTCGGACGATTTTTATTGCTTTTCTTTTCCAATTATGTAACTGTCTATGGGATGTAATAGTTTAATTAGGACTTTTATTTTCCGCTCTTTGAATTATGTATCTGCCCCAAAACCATGTAATAGTGTAGGATTTATCTTTCTGCACTTTACATTTCCGCAATTTACTTTCCGCACCTATAAACTGCTAGTAACTAGGCGTGTATGGCAAGATAAAATTGGACATAGATTACTCTTAAATCCAAGATAAGATACCTGAAATCAACACACTCTTTTCACACATGCACCCCTCAGGGTAATTCTCTCTCGTTGCCTTTACGAATACAAATGGTCATGTCTCTCGAACGTAGAGGTATTCTAGCACCGTTGCCTTCAAAACAAATCATCATAGTCCCCTCGATACAAAGATCATAGACCCACGATGTCGCCTACGAATACATGATCTTGACCCTCGATTGTCGCCTACGAAAAATGATGATAGTCCCTTCAAATGTGCTAGGATACTTCCTACAAGTTACCTTCGATGACCATCCGATGTCCCTTCGAATGTCCCGCTTACATCCAACGAATGGAGCTACCTACTAACTAATGGTATGACTAGCGCTATTCTAAAGGAATGTAGAAGTACAACAAAACGACCAAGTCTGAGTGGGTAAATAAGTCTCTTAGTTGCTTGCTCTATCAAATGCTTTTCACACCACACACTTTTTTTTCAAAGTTCAAAACTCTTTTCAAAACGAAACACTTCCGAACACTTTGTATACACTCCTACATGAGTCATTACAAAGTCAAAGCGAAATGTCCTTTTTCAAAACATCTTTTTCAAACACACAGAAAGCAACTTTAAAAAGTGATCTAGAGCAACTAAGAGCCCGTAGATAACTACGGATGGAAAGGGGTGCTAATACCTTCCCTTTTCATAACCATTCTCCCGAACTCAGAATCTAAACGAAGGTCTTTTTCTGTACTTTTACCTTCCCTTAATTGGATAAAAATAAAAGTCGGTGGCGACTCTTGCTATCCGCACATTTGCGATACAAAACACAAAAAGTCAGTTCACCGTATCACAGCGGTCTAGGCAAAAGTTAGGGATGAAAGCGTACGACTATGTCTTGTCCAGATCACCTTCCTACAGACTACAATCAGCATTCAAGCTTCAAATGGCGAAAATCAATTCACTCAATTTCCACTGACAGCAAGGAGATGAGATAGTCGAGATATATGAGTACTAGCATAGTTGGAACTTAACGAGATTGTTTCCGCGTAGCTTTTTACTTTCCTTGTATACAAACTGCTTGGCCATACGCCACCCTTTCAAATTAATACAAGTTCTTTCTTTTTACAATGTTCGCTATTGTTTGTTTTTTTGCATAAAGTCCAATGATTGCTTTGAATGATTATATGCATCTGACAATAAAAATTTGTTCACAAACATGCGAAAAGCGAACGAACAAGGATAATTACTACAGGCTTTAGGAATTGAGATGACGACAAAAGTCATCAAAACGTTCTCCTGCAGAGTACAATCCCCATAGAGGTATCGCTCACTGCAAACCTTCCCCGACGGAGTACAAATTTTCTTCCATTAGTTCCAACATCGCGTTAGTCCCTGAGCAGCGATCCCAACCAGCTTAAACCTGAGTACATCAGTCTCCGAGCAGTAACGTTTTAGCTCCAGTAGAGATATTTATCCCCAACAGAATATCTCTCAACCAATATCATGCCCCGACAATAGTAGTATCCAGACTCGAGACTTGGTCAGATAGTGCATCGGAGGAAACCTACATCTCTTATTCCCCAGCCGAAGGTTTCAACGAGCTCCAGTTCCATTGAGCCCCGTCTCCCAGCGACAATCAGATACCCCCAGCAAGATCTACGCACAAGATCCTCAGCGGGATGTCTCCCAGTTTCTACTATCCTCAACAGGGTTTACGCACAAGATCCCCAGTGGAGTATCTCCCAGCTTTTATTATTCCCAGCAACATTGATATCTAGACTCGAAACTTGGTCTAATAGTGCATCGGAGGAATCAAAGACATCTCTTTTCTCTTCCGAATCGGGTTTTTCATCCACTCCATCCTCAGGAAGAAATCAGAAATCTCCGGCAGGGGCGTTCACATCTTCTTCAAGATGGATATGTTTTGAAATACCACAATAGCTATCATTCATACATTATTCATAAAAGTCATAACATGTGCATATATCACTCATACACATTGTCATGCATCATAATCTGCATGGGACTAACTATATCCTATCAAAGTTTCTTTTGTTTCTCCCAAACAGGTGAAAATCGCTTCTAAACAACAGGTCCAGGATTAATACCCGAAGCAAGACGGGAAACCCTATCGGAACGACCACCCAAGTTGTCCTCCGACAACAGGTCCATGATTAATACCCGAAGCAAGACGGGAACCTCTATTTGAACGACCACCCAAGTTGTCCTCCGATAACAGGCATTGGAACAACACCCGAAACACGACAGGGAAGCTATCCACACTCTGCCAGCTATTATCCCCTCAGAGTAACCAAGACGAAGGTTTATTCTGACTTTCTCCTATTATCAACAGCAACTACAGAGTCTGGCGTACGACTCAGTTGCCTTAGATGGCATCTTAAGCCCATCTCCGACTATTTGTCGACATCTCTCCACTTTCAGAATGCTGCATATTTGGTTAAAAACCAATATAAACCAATAACTTCATTTAAAGGCGAGCGCGAAGTCTAACGTACGACTCTCTCCGGATGGCATCTTAAGCCCATCTCCGCACTCTCTTCTACTTTCAGGAATATCTACATAGCCTAGCGTACGACTCGTTCCTCATCATCAGTCTCTCCAGATGGAATCTTAAGCCCATCTCCGACGATTCTCCTATTCAGGCGAAGTTCGTGAGTCTAGCGTATGGCTCATTCCCCAGTGAAGTTACCAGCTTCTCCAAATGGCATCTGTAAGCCCATTCCCGCATCATCTATCAACAGCGAGTGCAAATTTTCAAGTGTACTCGAGTGTTCAATCATCTTCTACCTCCAGGTCACGAAAGGCAAGCATGCCAATCTAACCCTTCCAGTACAAGAAGATTGAACAGGGGCAGCTGTCATACCCCAAAATATTCCCTCACACTTCTCAAGACATTTCATACATCCATACTCAAAGACTTCACAAGGGTTGACCAGACAAATCCTCTCCTAGGCAATCAACCCAAACTAGGGTTTGGCAATTCTCAGATCAAGGTGGTTCCAACATATCCAATGGTCATCATGCCTCATCATATGCTGCAAAGAATCTCCATGTCAAGTTTTAAGCCTTACAAGTCAAGTTTCCTCAGACAGTTTCTTAGATGGTTGAAAATCAGTTGTATTGGACAAAAAGTCAACTGTGGTCAACATACAGTCAAACTTCATAATTTTTGGTCAACATCCATGTTTTGAAGTAACATTCATCATTTGATCAAGGGTTAATCATGATTCATCAAGAAAAATCAAGAATTGATCAAAAGTCAAAGTTTCTAAATTGGGCTTTCTCTGGCAAAAGTCAACAGAACTTTGACCAGGCATAACTTTCTCATACTTTATCAAAAAATTTTCCACCAACTCTCATTTTGAAGGAAATTTAATTCTCTACAACTTCATGTCTCACAAGCTTGGTCAGAAAATGCTTCATTTTGAAGATATGGACCAAAACATTACAGGTCCTTTTCAAAGTCAACATTTTGTAAAGAAGTGTTATTGAGCATGGAAACTTCAATTGAGATGAGACCAAATAGGTTGTTTATAGGACATCTAGAGCTTTCTAAAAAGTCCAAGAACACCCAAAAATGTTAAAAATTGAGCAAGATACACCTTGCACAAGTTGACATTTTTGAAGAGGTGAACAAAGAGAAATACTTATCAAAATCCAAAATTTTGCAAATGGGCCTAACTTTTCTTGATTCAAGCTTGTTCCTCAGCTAATTTGGAACCTCCAAGCCCAAGGCCACGAATTTTATCTTTTATTTTCTATTTATTTTGGATTTTAATCATTTAAAAGCCAATTAAATTAAAATAAAAGGTAGAAAATCAAAATTAAATGCAAATTGGATTTTTCTCTCATTCTTGAGGTCCAAGCAAACCACACAAGCTGGAAAATTCGAAATTGGCATTGATTGGCAAGAGAATTGATTGAAATTTGATCAAAAAGGCAATATTTGGTTTTATACCAAATCAAATATTTTCTCATTGATTGGTACATTATTTCTTCATGATTCTTGACCTAAATCCATCCACTATATATACATGATGCTATTACATGACACAAGGACGGAAATTCCGCCTCTAAGAACCCTAAAAAACTTCAAAAAAAACCGTGTGATATAAGTAACTAGCAGCCAGATTTTTTGTCCAATTCAAGAGATTTCAAGCATTCCAACACGTTCCTGGAGGTTCCCTGATCAATTCTAGATACTCACAAGCAAGCAAAACGTGCAGAATCACGATATCATAATCACGGTTTGCAATACTTTTATCCAAATTCGATTTCTATGATTTGTGCATTATAAATACATTTTTATTGCATATTCTTGTTCGTTTTGATGTGTGGAATGTTTCTGTATAGATCGATTTGAGTTTAGACACCAGGATCGTGATATGCCATTACTAGGGTTTCAAAGCTTCAAATTGGGATCCATCGATCCAAGTAAAATTGGCCAAAACTATGGACATATTCGTGATCAGGAGCTTGATTGCAATTGAACCATGGCTTTACTTTAAATTTATATTGCGTATTATGAGTTTTGGAAAATTGCAGGTGTTATAGCTACGGACAAACTGTTGGTAAAGGCTTTAGCAACGAATCAAAACCGTCGCTATAGGTTTAAATATTCAAACGAGGAAGACGAAGTTCTTGGCGCGTGTTTTAAAATTGGTCTTCAGAAAATTAATTCGTTTATAACGTTTTTGTTTCATTCCACTAACACGAACGCAGGCTAGCTCAGATGGTTAAGGCAGCGCGTGTGTGGGAAGGAGGTCCCTGGTTCGAACCTTGGCTACCACAAATCATTTTTTACCACTTTGCAAACTAACATATTTTTCTCTTATTTTCTTATTTTTTCTTATTCAATTTAATTTCTTTTCAAACAATTTTCTCATGCATTAAAAAATCACCAAAAATATTTTCTTTTTGCATTTAGGTTAGAAAAATGTTTATTTAATTTTTGACATTAAAATTAATATTTTTGCATGCATATTTTAATTAATTGTTAATTAACCATTAAATTGACTTTTAACTATTTTTCTTCATCAAAACCAATCCAGAAAATTCCCAAAAAATTATTCTATTATCTAATTATCATTACTAACCTAAAAACCTTTTTTCTACTAATTTCCAAAACATTTTGCTAACATTTTCTTATTTTTTTTTCCGATTATCTATTTCTTATTCCGCACTTACAATTCTAGAAAGGATGTATAGGTCGCAAAGTTTTTATCATGTAATAGCGTAGATTTACATTTTCCGCACTTTACTTTCTGCACTCCTATATTATGTAGCTGCCCCAAAGCCATGTAATAGCGTAGGACATTTACTTTCCGCACTTTACTTTCCGCAATTTACTTTCTGCACCCTATAAACTGCTAGTAACTAGGCGTGTATGGCAAGATAAAAATGAACGTAGATCACTTCTAATTCCAAGATAATATATCTGAATTCAACACACTCTCTTCACACATGCACCCCTTAGGGTAATTCTCTCTCGTTGCCTTTCGAATAAATGGTCAAGTCCCTCGAACGTAGAGGTATCCTAGCACCGTTGCCTACAAACATATCATCATAGTCCCTTTGAATCAAAGATCATAGTCCCTCGACATGGCCTACGAAAACATGATCTTGTCCCTCGATTGTTGCCTACGAAAAGTGATGATTGTCCCTTCGAATGTGCTTGTTTACTCCTACAAGTTGCCTTCTATGACCATCGGATGTCCCTTCAAATGTCCCTTTTACATCCAACGAATAGGGTTACCTACCAACTAATGGTATGGATAACACTATTCTAAAGGAATTTAAAACAACCTGAAAACGACCCATTCTGAGTAGGTAATAAGACTTTTAGTTGCTTGCTCTATCAAAATATTTTTCACACCTCACACTTTTGTCAAAGTTCAAACAGTTTTCAAAACAAAACATTTCCGAACACTTTGTATACATTCCAACGTGAATCATTACAAAGTCAAAGCAAAATGCCTTTTCAAAATTTTTTTTGTCAAACACACAGAAAGCAATTTTTAAAAGATGAGCTAGAAGCAACTAAGAGCCCGTAGAAAACTACAGATGGAAAAGGGTGATAATACCTTCCCTTTTCATAACGTTCTCCCTTACTCAAAATCTAACGAAGGTCTTGTTATGTTCTTTTCACCTTCCCTTAATTGGATAAAAGAAAAGTCGGTGGCGACTCTTGCTATCCGCAACATTTGCGATAAAAAGCAAAACAAATCTCAAAGTCAGTTCTCCCACCGTATTACAGAACTGGCGACTCTGCCGGGGAGACACCCTCAAGAGAGAATACCTTAGGGATATTTTCGGTCGACCACTTGGTAGTCGTATTGAAATAAAAGCCTACGAGAAAGATCAATGATATGAGATTCCTAGAACCCGGTTACTATCGTAGGACAGGATGCACCAACTCAAACATTTGGTAGGGTAGACACCTATACTTCATGCAAGCCTTAAACCTAGGGCTTTTGTGTGATTTGTTTGTGTTTGTTAAACATGACATCATGACATCATGACATCATCGCATTGCATATCATTTATAACCATTTCAAGGACTTAGGGATTTATCTTTGCTCTGTTTTGTAGGGATTATGGCTTCTAGAAAGACTATCCGAATGAACTTCATGGGTATACCTTCTCAACTCAAAGAATTGGTTTCAGAAATTCCCGATCATACTCAGTTCATCAAAAGACATGGTTATCTACTTGACTTGGTTATCTCCGGTTTTGAAGAAGATATGATGCACGTCTTATTCCAGTTCTTTGATCCTAAACACCATTGCTTTACATTCCCAGATTATCAGTTGGTTCCTACCTTGGAAGAATTCTCTAAGCTACTTGGGATACCTATTCTTGATCAAATGCCATTCACTGGTTTATAAAAGGTTCCTAGGTACGAAGACGTTGCGTCAGCATTACACCTAAAGCGCTCAAACATTGAAGCCAATTGGGAAACTAGAAGCGGAGTTAAGGGTTTACTTGCTAAGTTCCTGATAAAGAAAGCCTGAGAATTCCTCAAAGCTATGAGTTTCCAAGCGTTCGAAGACATTGTGGCCTTGCTAATCTATGGTTTGGTTCTATTTCCTAACTCGGATCAGTTCATAGACGTGAACACCATCAAGATATTCCTTACTCGCAATCCTGTGCCTACTTTACTTGGAGATATTCTACATTCTCTCCATACTCGTACTATGAAAAGACAAGGAACTCTCATGTGTTGTATACCGTTACTTTCCAGGTGGTTTATTTCGCACCTTCCTCCATCGGTATTGAAGAACGAACAAAGATTGAAGTGGTCTCAGAGACTAATGTCACTCTCACATTCAGATATCCGTTGGTGTCTTTTCTCTCAAAAGGACTTCACATTCATTGAGCGTTGTGGAGAATTCCCTAATGTACCACTTCTTGGCATAAGGGGAGGTATTACTTACAACCCTTCTCTAGCTCTAAGTCAGTTTGGTTATGCTCGAAGAGATGGTCCTCATGATATGCTTCTCCAAGATATTGTGTTCGACTACAACAGCGATCTCCAGAATTATCACCGAAGGTTCATACGCGCTTGGGGCATGGTAAAGAAGACTGATACCAAGACTTTGGGACACCAAAACTCCATTCCTTGGGAACCTTACCTCAAATGGGTGCGAGCTCGAGCTCAAAACCTCATGATGCCGTTTACACCCGTGTTACCAGTAATTATGGAACCTGTTGCTATAGGTGACGAATCCCATACTGTTCTCCATCCCGACATGCCTACTGATTTCGAAGACTTGAAGAGATCCTGGATTCAACTAAAAGAAGAAAGGGATACATTCGAAGCTCAATGCTATGCAAGTGAGAAGAAGGTACTAGAGTTGACAAAGATACTTCACGAGGAGCGAAACATCAACGCCTACTTAAACACCAAGAGGAAGCGCCCATGGGAGACTTAGAGCTTTAGGGTTTTCGTTCTTTTATTTTCTGAATTATCTTTTGTACTTAAAAAGAAAAAGAATAAAAAGAAACTAATAAAGTTTGTTCATGCTTGTTTAACAAATTTAAATTCCTAGAGGTCCTTAAAAATATTGCATTGCATTGCATAAACATCGCATATCATAGCATAACATTGCATAACAAGTACATTGAAGAATGGTTTTCTCATTTTCTCGCTATTTATTTTAGCAAAAATGGCTCTTGAACAAACTGTCAAAGATCTTCAGGCTTAGAATGCTCAATTCCAGGAAGTGGTTACCAGCTTGGTCCAATGTCAGGTTGATCTGAAGAAGCTCATCAACAGAAAGAAGAGGGTCATTGGTGTTCTCAACATGGGCAGACGTCACAAAGCTGGTCCTAAAGTGGTCAGCCGGATAGAGTTCTCAAATAAGAGTATCGAAACTGAGGGAAGTATCAAGAACACCGAAGGAGACCAGTGTGAGTCTGAGCACAAAGAGGAAGACTATGAGAACGAGCAGTACTCTTTTGAAGATGACAAATACAAACAACTTGAAGACCATCTGAATGCTGTGGAAAATCTGAAAATATCTGGGCTGAATTTTGATGATCTAAGTCTAGTTCCTGGTGTGGTGATTTCCCGTAAGTTCAAGGTTCCTACTTTTGCCAAATATGATGGCATCTCTTGTCCGAAGCTGCATTTGAAGTCCTATGTTCAGAAGATCCATCCTCACACTGATGACAGGAAGCTGTGGATCCATTTCTTTCAAGAGAGTTTGTCCGGAGCTCAGTTGGAGTGGTATTACCAGCTAGAGAGTACCCACATTCATACCTGGAATGACTTAGCAGATACTTTCTACAAGCAGTTGTCATACCCCAAAATTTTCCCTCCTACTTCTCAAGATATCTCATACATCCATACTCAAGGATTCCTCAAGGGTTGATTAGACAAACCCCCTCCTAGACCATCAACCCAAACTAGGGTTTGGAAATTCTCAGATCAAGATGGACTTCCAACATCTCCCATGGTCATCATGCCTCATCATATTCTTCAAAGATTCTCCATGTCAAGTTTCAAGCCTTACAAGTCAAGTTTCCTCAGACATACAGTCAAACTTCCTGAAAATCAGTTGTATTGGACAAAAAGTCAACTGTGGTCAACATACAGTCAAACTTCCTGATTTTTGGTCAACATCCTCATTTTGAAGTCACATTCATCATTTGATCAAGGGTTGATCATGATTCATCAAGAAAACTCAAGATTTGCTCAAAAGTCAAACTTTCCAAATTAGGGTTTTTTATTGAAAAGTCAACTGAACTTTGACTGAGCATAACTTCTTCATACTTTCTCATAAAATTTTCCACCACCTCTCATTTTGAAGGAAATTCAATTCTCTACAACTTCATGTATCACAAGAATGTCCAAAAAATGCTTCATTTGGAAGGTATGGGTCAAAACATTACAGGTCCTTTTCAAAGTCAACAAAAAGTCAACTTTTTGTTTTGAAGATTTATTGAGCATGGAAACTCCAATTGAGATGAAACCAAAGAGGTTGGTTAGAGGACACTTAGAGATTTCTAAAAAGTCCAAGAACACTCAAAAATGTGGAAAATTGAGCAAAATACACCTTACACAAGTTGGGCATTTTTGAAGAAGTGCACAAAGAGAAATACTTGTGAAAATCCAAAATTTTGCAAATGGGCCTAGTTTTTCTTCTTTCAAACTTGTTCCTTAGACAATTTGGAACATCCAAGCCCAATGCCACGAATTTTAGCTTTATTTTTCTATTTAATTTGGATTTTATTCATTTAAATACAAATTAAATTAAAAAATAAGGTATAAAATCAAAATTAAATGCAAAATTGATTTTTCTCTCATACTTGAGGTCCAAGTAACTCACACAAGCTGGCAAATTTCGAAATTTGCAAAGATTTGGCAAGAAATTGATTGAAATTGATAAAAAAAGATAAGATTTGATTTTGTACAAAATCAAATAATCTTTGCATTGATTGATGATTATTTGTTCCTCAAATCAGCTCAACTTTCATCCATTATAAATATACAATGCATATCACACAAGAAAGAACAGAAAAATTGCCTCAAGAACCCTAACCTAAAGTCAAAAAAACCGTGCACTACAAGTCACTAGCAGCCCTAGTTCCAGCTTGTTTCAATCGATTTTGAGCATCCAAACACATTCCTTGTCATCTCCTGAAGAATTCCAGACCTTTACATCATTCAAAAACATCAAGAATCGAGCAATCCGGTTTTGGACGTTCTTATATTTTTCAAAATCGATTTCTATTATTCATGCATTTTTAACACTTTTTGATTGTTTGTTCATGATCATCATCAAGTTTGCAAGCTATCTGGGTAGCCCAATCGTGTTTTAATGACCTGGAACGAAAACCACGATTGTTTGGGTTTTCGGGCTTGAATTAGGGCTTCTCTAAATAGGAAAAATTGGACCGAACCAAGCATACCAGGATGATCAGTGAATGAAAACGAGTCGATTCATGTACTCACAATTCATTTATATTACTTGTATGAGATTTTGATTTTTGCAGGGGCCTTAGCGTCGAACAAAGACCGATGCGAAATGGTTAAACATTCAAAACGAAGAAGACGATGGTTTGGCGCGTGTTCTGGGCAATCAGAGAGCGACACCGTTTAAAAGCCATTCGTTTCGTTTTCCTAACACGTGTACAAGCTAGCTCGGTTGGTAAAGGCAGCGTGCATGTCACCCAGGGAACCTGAGTTCGAATCCCAGCCATGGCAATGTGTTTTTTACAAGTTTTGCATATTTTTTCTATTTTTTAATTTTCTTTAATATTTTCCATGCATTTTATTTTATCTTCTAATATTTTTATCATGCATTTAAAAAACACCAAAAATATTTATTTTTTGCATAATCATCAGAAAAATGTTTATTTAATTTTTAAAATTAAAATTATTATTTTTGCATGCATATTTAATTTAATTTTTAATTAATCATTTAAATGGCTTTTAATTGTTTTTTAATTATCAAATCAATTCCAAAAATTACCAAAAATTTATTTTATCATATTAATGTCATTATTAACACATAAACTTTTTCTCATTCAAAAATACTTATTTCTACTAACATTTTCCTATTATGCAATTTTCTTCCGTTTTCCGATTTTGGATCTATTCACAGGTTACACTATTTCGGACGATTTTTATTGCTTTTCTTTTCCAATTATGTAACTGTCTATGGGATGTAATAGTTTAATTAGGACTTTTATTTTCCGCTCTTTGAATTATGTATCTGCCCCAAAACCATGTAATAGTGTAGGATTTATCTTTCTGCACTTTACATTTCCGCAATTTACTTTCCGCACCTATAAACTGCTAGTAACTAGGCGTGTATGGCAAGATAAAATTGGACATAGATTACTCTTAAATCCAAGATAAGATACCTGAAATCAACACACTCTTTTCACACATGCACCCCTCAGGGTAATTCTCTCTCGTTGCCTTTACGAATACAAATGGTCATGTCTCTCGAACGTAGAGGTATTCTAGCACCGTTGCCTTCAAAACAAATCATCATAGTCCCCTCGATACAAAGATCATAGACCCACGATGTCGCCTACGAATACATGATCTTGACCCTCGATTGTCGCCTACGAAAAATGATGATAGTCCCTTCGAATGTGCTAGGATACTTCCTACAAGTTGCTTTCTATAACCATCCGATGTCCCTTCGAATGTCCCGCTTACATCCAACGAATAAGGTTACCTACCAACTAATGGTATGGATAGCACTATTCTAAAGGAACGTAAAATAACACGAAAACGACCAATTCTGAGTAGGTAATAAGACTTTTAGTTGCTTGCTCTATCAAAATACTTTTCACACCTCACACTTTTGTCAAAGTTCAAACTCTTTTCAAAACAAAACATTTCCGAACACTTTGTATACATTCCTACATGAATCACTACAAAGTCAAAGCGAAATTCCTTTTCAAAACATTTTTGTCAAACACACAGAAAGCACAATTTTAAAGTGATCTAAGAGCAACTAAGAGCCCGTAGATAACTACGGATGGAAGGGGGTGCTAATACCTTCCCTTTTTATAACCTTCTCCCTTACTCAGAATCTAACGAAGGTCTTTTTCTGTACTTTTTACCTTCCCTTAATTGGATAAAATAAAAGTCGGTAGCGACTCTTGCTATCCGCACATTTGCGATACAAAAATCTCAAAGTCAGTTCACCGTATTACAGAACTGGCGACTCTGTCGGGGAGACACCCTAAAGAGAGAATACCTTAGGGATTGTTTTAGAACACTTTTACTGCTTTCTGTTTGACTTGCTTGCTTTATCTTTAAGGGTTGCTTGGGTATTATATTTGTGGGGGATCCTACACCCAGATCCAGGTTTCCTTAGGTAAGTAGCAATAGATCGTCGCGACCGTTAGGCGTATACCGAAACGGTCAACATGATGGCTACGTTAGTGTGACACTTTGGATGTCCTGATACTCTTCATTTCCAAGTTGAGGATAGTATTTCGCTTCTGCGTGGTGTCATCAACACTAACTCAACTTTTAGAACCCTAATTGACCCATCTTGGCCATTAGAAGGTAGTGAGATGGCCGACTTTGGTGCAGACTAAGGTTGACTGATACTCGATGCTACGCTCATTAAGATCATACTTTTGGGATATTTTCGATCGACCACTTGGTAGTCGTATTGAAATAAAAGCCTACGAGAAAGATCAATGATATGAGATTCCTAGAACCCGGTTACTATCATAGGACAGGATGAACCAACTCAAACATTTGGTAGGGTAGACACCTATACTTCATGCAAGCCTTAAACCTAGGGCTTTTGTGTGATTTGTTTGTGTTTGTTAAACATGACATCATGACATCATGACATCATCGCATTGCATATCATTTCTAACCATTTCAAGGACTTAGGGATTTATCTTTGCTCTGTTTTGTAGGGATTATGGCTTCTAGAAAGACTATCCGAATTAACTTCATGGGTATACCTTCTCAGCTCAAAGAATTGGTTTCAGAAATTCCCGATCATGCCCAGTTCATCAAAAGACATGGTTATTTACTTGACTTGGTTATCTCCGGTTTTGAAGAGGATATGATGCATGTCTTATTCCAGTTCATTGATCCGAAACACCATTGCTTTACATTCCCAGATTATCAGTTGGTTCCTACCTTGGAAGAGTTCTCTAAGCTACTTGGGATACCTATTCTTGACCAAATGCCATTCACCGGTTTAGAAAAGGTTCCTAAGTACGAAGACATTGCATCATCCTTACATCTAAAGCGCTCAGACATTGAAGCCAATTGGGAAACAAGAAGCGGAGTTAAGGGTTTACTTACTAAGTTCCTGATTAAGAAGGCCCGAGAATTCCTCAAAGTTATGAGTTTCCATGCATTTGGAGATATTGTGGCCTTGCTAATCCATGGTTTGGTTCTATTTCCTAACTCGGATCAATTCATAGATATCAACGCCATCAAGTTGTTTCTTACCCGCAATCCTGTGCCTACTTTACTTGGACACATCCTACATTCTCTCCACACTCGTACCATCAAAAGACAAGGAACTCTCATGTGTTGCATACCGTTACTTTCCAGGTGGTTTATTTCGCACCTTCCTCCATCAGTATTGAAGAACGAACAAAGGTCGAAGTGGTCTCAAAGGCTAATGTCACTCTCTCATTCAGATATCCGTTGGAATCTTTTCTCTTAAAAGGACTTCATATTCATTGAGCGTTGTGGAGAATTCCCTAATGTACCACTACTTGGTATAAGGGGAGGTATTACTTACAACCCTTCTCTAGCTCTTCGTCAGTTTGGTTTTGCTCGAAGAGATGGGCCACATGATATGCTTCTCCAAGATATTGTGTTCGATTACAATCACGATCTCCAGAATTACCGACGAAGGTTCATACACGCTTGGGGCATGGTAAAGAAAACTGGTACCAAGACTTTGGGGCACCAGAACTCCATTCCATGGGAACCTTACCTCAAATGGGTGCGAGCTCGAGCTCAAAACCTCATGATGCCATTCACGCCTGTTTTACCAGTAATTATGGAACCTGTTGCTATAGGTGACGTGCCCTATACTGTAATCCATCCTGACATGCCTACTGATTTTGAAGACCTGATGAGATCATGGATTCAGCTTAAAGAAGAAATGGATACATTTGAAGCTCAGTGCTATGCAAGCGAGAAGAAGGTACTAGAGTTGACAAAGCTACTTCACGTAGAGCAGAACATCAACGCCTATCTTGGCACCAAGAGGAAGCGCCCATGGGAGACTTAGAGCTTTAGGATTTTTTATGCTTTTCCTTTATTGTTTTGAACTATCTTTTGTACTTAAAAAGAAAAAGAATAAAAAGAGAACTAATAAATGTTTGTTCGTGCATGTTTAACAAATTTAAATCTCTAAGGTCCTTGAAAACATTGCATTGCATTTGCATAAACATCGCATATCATGGCATAACATCTCATAACAGGTACATTGAAGATTAGTTTTCTCATTCTCTCACTATTTATTTTAGCAGAAATGGCTCTTGAACAGACTGTCAAGGATCTCCAGGCTCAGAATGCTCAGTTCCAACAGATGTTCACCAGCTTGGTCCAAGGCCAAGAAGATCTGAAGAAACTCATCAATAGAAAGAAGAAGGTCGTCGGTGTTCTCAACATGGGTAGACGTTACAAAGGTGGTCCTAAAGTGGTCAGCCGGATAGAGCTCTCAGAAGGAAGCGTCAAGAATGAGGGGAGTGTCAAGGGCAATGAAGAAGGCAGCCAGCGCGAGTCTGAGAAAGAGAGAGAGGATCACTATGATAATGACCAGTACTCTAATGAAGATGACAAGTACAAGCAACTTGAAGACCGTCTGAATGCTGTGGAAAATCTGAAGATGTCAGGGCTGAATTTTGATGATCTGAGTCTTGTTCCTGGTGTGGTGATTCCTCCCAAGTTCAAAGTTCCTACTTTTGCCAAGTATAATGGCATTTCTTGTCCTAAGCTGCATTTGAAGTCCTATGTTCAGAAGATCAACCCCCCCACACTGATGACAGAAAGTTGTGGATGCATTATTTTCAAGAGAGTTTGTCCAGGACTCAATTGGAGTGGTATTATCAGCTAGAGAATGACCGTATCCGTACTTGGAGTGACTTAGCAGATGCTTTCTACAGACAGTATGAGTACAATGTTGAGTTGACGCCCACTCACATGCAACTACAGAGCATGTCTATGGGTCGTGATGAGAAGTTCAAAGAATATGCTCAGAAATGGAGAGATCTAGTAGGCAGAGTTCAACCACCTTTGTCCAATAGGGAGTTGGTTGATATGTTTATGGGAACACTGACAGGCCCATTCTTCAATCATCTGATTGGAAACTCTTCAACCGGATTCACCGAGCTGATATTGACAGGAGAGCGTATTGAAGCTGGTATCAAGAGCGGAAAGATTCATGTAGAGTCATCTTCAAATGTTGTGAAGAGATCTTTTGGTGGTAAGAAAGAAACTAATGCTGTGTATGGTCAGAAAAGCCGAACCAAGACCGACCGTGCTCAATCTGTGGGGGAAGTTGTGATCTCCAATCCTACATCAGCGCAACCTCAGCGAGACAACGCGCATAGTCAGAACGCGCCACGAAGACAGTTTACGAAGATCAACATGCCATTGCCGCAAGCCTTGCAACACATGTTGAAAGCAGAGCTGATTACTTTGAAGGATCCTCCTCAGAGTGTCAACACTTCCTCTTCGAGATACAATCCTAATGCTAAGTGTGGTTACCACTCCAATAGCCCAGGGCACGACACTGACAACTGTTGGGCTCTAAAGAACAAGATTCAAGATATGATTGAAGCTAAGCAGATTGAGTTTGACCCTCCTGTTGAGACTCCGAATGTGATCAACGCGCCTATGCCTAACCATGACAAGAGTTCCAATGTTGTTGGGGAGGATACTTACGTTTTCAACATAGATGACTTGGCCATTCCTCTGATGATTGTTAAGAAGAATTTGCTGCAAGCCGGTGTCAATCCAGGATGCCCAGAGAATTGTCGTTGGTGTCCATGTGCACCTGATGGTTGTGCTTGGTTGAGAAGACGTGTTCAGTGCATGATGGATAACCGTGAGATACTATTCCTGAAACCACCAGTGGAGAGCTTGTGTCAAGACATGTCTAAGAAACTGAAGATCGAAGATGTGAATGAAACTGTATCATCTGCATGGGATACCTTGGGGCAACCAAGTGGAAAGTATGATTACATGGTGAAGTACACTGTTCCCGAAAGCTACAAAATTCCTATTGAAGATGTTAAGGCGACCGGATGGGGTGACGATTTCCCAGAAGACTATGCTGACGTTAACACAATAAGGATTTCCTCTGCTGATTCTGTGCCTAGAGTGGCACCTCTCATCATTACTTCTCCCAGACCAGTTCCATATTCCTCCGATAGAGCTATCCCTTGGAATTATGGAGCTGATGTTTACTATCATGGCGTCAAGCAAGACCCTCTGACCATTAAAGATCTTACCGTTGAAGCTACCATTCTTGACATAGACAACATCACCGGATCAAGTAAAGTGACCAGAACCGGAAGGGTATTCTCTCCAGATATCTCCCCTCCAAAAGACGCTGCGACTCCAGCTCGCATTCCAGCTATTCAATCCATTCCCCAAGCTAGAGGGAAAGAACCGGTAACTCATCCTGCTCCTACAGAAGTACCAAAGGAAGTTGCTAAAGACACCTCCAAACAAGAAATGGAGGAAATTCTGAAGATTATCAAGAAGAGTGACTAAAATGTTGTGGAACAGTTGGGACAGACTCCATCCAAGATATCCATGCTTGCTCTGCTCTTGTGCTCTGAGGCTCATGCTAACACCTTGGTAAAGTTTCTGAAGAATGCTCACGTACCGCAAGATACTACTACTGACCAGTTTGAAGTTTGTATTGCTAGCCTGGCTGCCAACAACAGCCTAGGCTTCTCGATACTGATTTGACTCCTGCCGGAAAGAAACACAACAAAGCATTGCACATCTCTGTTGAATGCAAGGGCATTACATTGTCTCATGTTTTGGTGGATACCGGTTCTGCTTTGAATATCCTAACGAAGACTGCTTTTGATCGACTTGATGTTGAAGGATTGGTTCTGAAACCCAGTGACATAATTGTGAGAGCTTTTGGTGGTTCTAAGCGAACAGTACTTGGAGAGCTCATTCTGCCTGTTAAAGTCGGTTCCCAGACTTTTGATTCCGCTTTCTTTGTCATGGACATTCGTCCACCTCTTGCCTACTTGGGCCCTTGGATACATGGGGCGGCATACCTCTACCTTACATCAGTTGAAGTACCGGTGAAAGGAAAGGTTGTTACAGTGTGTGGTGAAGAAGAATATATGGTCAGTCATCTACAGTCATTCCGATACCTCGAGGTAGAGGGTGAATTCTTCGAGACTCCCTGTCAAGCTTTTGAAGCAATCCCTAGAGTCATGCCTGTTGACTCTCCCGTCACTCCTGAAGTTACACAAGTTCCGCCTAGGATGGCCTCGCTGAAAAATGCTCAAGCTGCTGTTGAAGAAGGAGGTAGTACTATTTAGGGCCAGCTCCCTGATCTTCCTTTCAAATCTGACAAGACTGGTTTAGGCTTCACCATCAAAGGTCAGAAGATGATACGCCGCGGACGTGCCGGCCAACTTCCTTTCCGCATCAGCCAGAGTGGAATCCATGCTATAGAAGACGATGACGACGACTTCGACATCAGCAATTGGAAGACTAACGACGTCATACCAATCTCCTTTAGACAGGATTAATTGCTCTTGTTTTTGTTTTGCTTTTCGTATTTTCTATGTTTTGAACAATAAACTCTAAAGCCTAGTGCCTTGCCCGGGGCATCATGGCTCGTTTGTGAGGGTTATTATCTGTCATTTGCATATTTTCATTCAATAAAATCGTTGGACTTTTGCATTTAATTGTTGTTTTCTTTTACTTTATCACCCCTTCAAAAAGCTATGTGTTTCTTACACACACCCACGTGATACACTGCAGAATCACTCCGAATCTCGTTGATAACAGCTATGCTATTGCTAAATTTAACTTTGATAATCCGATCTACCAAGCCGAAGACGAAAGTGAGGAAGATTGTGAAGTGCCAGGAGAACTTGTCAGACTGCTACAGCAAGAAGAACGAGTTATACAGCCACACGAAGAGCCAGTTGAGGTTGTGAATTTGGGTATTGACGAAGACAGAAAAGAGATCAAGATAGGAGCGGGTCTTGAGAGCAGTATTAAGGAAAGATTGATTCAGATGCTACGAGACTACATTGAGGTTTTTGCTTGGTCATATGAAGACATGCCAGGTTTGGACATTGATATTGTGGTACACCGGTTGCCGACAAAAGAAGGTTTTCTTCCAGTAAAGCAGAAGGTTCGTCGCATGCGTCCTGAGATGTCTGAGAAAATCGAAGCCGAAGTTATGAAGCAGTTCAACGCCGGTTTCTTAGATGTTACTTCCTATCCGCAATGGGTTGCAAACGTGGTACCCGTACCTAAGAAGGATGGCAAGGTACGAATGTGTGTGGATTACAGAGATCTGAACAAAGCAAGTCCGAAAGACGATTTTCCACTTCCTCATATTGATGTTCTGGTTGACAACACCGCTCAGAATAAGGTTTTCTCCTTCATGGATGGTTTCTCCGGTTACAATCAGATCAAAATGGCTCCCGAAGACATGGAGAAGACTACTTTCGTTACACAGTGGGGCACGTTCTGCTACAAGGTTATGCCGTTCGGACTGAAGAACGCGGGTGCCACTTATCAGCGTGCTATGGTGACGTTATTTCATAACACGATTCATCACGAGATAGAGGTCTATGTCTATGACATGATAGCTCGGTCACAGACTGAAGAAGAACATCTTGATCACTTGCAGAAACTGTTTGATAGGTTGAAGAAGTACAGACTGAGACTTAATCCCAACAAGTGCACCTTTGGAGTCAGATCCGGAAAACTCCTAGGGTTTGTTGTCAGTGGAAAAGGTATTGAAGTTGACCCCGCCAAGGTTAAAGCTATTCAAGAGATTCCAGCACCCCGCACCGAGAAGGAAGTCAGAGGTTTCTTGGGCCGATTGAACTACATTTCCAGATTCATTGCACACCTAACTGCTACTTGTGAGCCAATCTTCAAGTTACTGAAAGATCAAGTGGTAGAATGGAACGACGATTGCCAGATTGCTTTTGACAAAATCAAGGAGTACCTATAGAATCCTCCTATCCTGATGCCGCCTGCCAAAGGAAGACCTCTTATCATGTACTTGACAATATTAGAGAACTCAATGGGGTGTGTGTTGGGGAAACATGATGAGTCTGGTCGAAAAGAGTATGCAATATACTACCTTAGCAAAAAGTTTACCGACTGTGAAACAAGATACTCACAGCTCGAGAAAACTTGCGCGCTTTAACAGGCTGCTCGCCGACTAAGACAGTATATGTTGACTCACACTACCTTGTTGATCTCCAAGATGGATCCGATAAAATACATATTTGAGAAACCAGCTCTCTCCGGAAGAATAGCAAGATGGCAAATGATCCTGACCGAATACGAAATCCAATACACTTCTCAGAAAGCAATCAAAGGAAGTGTAGTAGCTGATCATTTGGCTCATCAAGCCGTAAATGACTACTGTCATACCCCAATTTTTGACCTACTATACCACCTTACATTTGCATCATTGCATCATTAACAGTTTAGAACAGAATTAATCGGGTGTGGCTTCTACAGGTCAAAATTAGGGTTTCACAAAATTTTCATCTGATTCAAGAGGCAATCAATTAGGGTTTGAGTTTCACTCACCTCATTTGATCTATCTTGATCAAATCATCAACTTCTGATCTTCAGATATCCAACTTTTCCTCATATTCTATTGAGGATCGACCAATTAGGGTTTTTGTCGAGCATGAGCAATCACTGATTTTCTGATCAATGAATGACTTTTTTGATTGGAGATTGATCTTCATATCTTAAATACAACATGTTGACCTAATTTCTGGATTCAAAACATCACAGAAGTTCACAGAATTCATCAGTCAATTTCTGGTTCATCTGATGAAATTTCATCTGCACTAAAAAGTCAAACTTTGACTTTTGGTCAACTTTTTCAAGACAAAACTTTTTCCATCATCAAAATACTTCAAATGATCCATCATGATCATAAAAAATCAAGAAATTTGGAAAAGTCAACAAAAAGTCAAAATTTTCAACACTTAGAAAATTTTTCAAGTGTTAAAATTTCACATTTTTTCCAAACTTCATGGCATTGTTTCACATAGTTCCATTTGGAATTAGAAAAAACTCAAAACATGAAAGTTGTAGCCCTTGAAACAAGCTTTCCATAATGTCCAAGAACTCTCAAATCCATGGAGGCTAGCTATACTTTTGATTTTGAAACATAGAGCTCCAAAATCCTTGATTTTCAAGTACAACTTTCAAAATTATAGGTCATTTTTGAGTTTCTTCTTCTAGAAGCCATGCCACCTAGCAAAGAGGGATAGAGCTGATAAAAAATCAGATGGAGAGTAATTATGATGGGATAAGATCAAGTTGAATAATTAACCATGGTTAAAAGGAAGCTTCCTTTTCCATTTATTGCAAAAATGACTTCCTTGCCCTCTAAGGCAACTTGTAAATACCAAAGCCAATCTTCTTCACTTACCACTCAGAACTTTTGACCTATAAATAGAGGTCATGTTGGCCATTTGAAACTACACCAAAGCTATGCCAAAACAAGCTTTCTCACTTCTTTCTTAAAATTCAAGTAACATAGTGTAATTTGAGAATTCTTGCATTTTTCAAAACTTGTGAAAAAACATGAGAGCTTTGGTGTCTAACATCATATGTAATTGGTTTGTAACTTAAAATCAACACAAGAATCACTAAAAAACAGATTTTGCATTTCATGTTTCTTAACTTGCTAAAACTGCCTTAACTATCGAATTGGATCATTGGCTCGAGCAAGTTGTGATTTTTTCACTCAAACATCATCAACATACTCCATAGAGATGATGCAGACCATCACTTTTGATCTGTAACACCTCCAAGCACAGATTCGAATTTCACTTTGAGTCGATGCAAGTGGACTTGGGTAGAACAGCTCAGACAATTCCAAAGAAAGCAGGCCATCCTCACACCTTCCATAAGGTTCATTGGAGCTGTAGCCATCATCAAACAACAACTGGAAACACTCTAGTACAGATTTCGATTTCACTGATCAATAACCCTCAATCAATTGATCAATTCATCAACCATACACGATTTCAATTAGGATTTTCAGTTTTAGGGTTCTTCGTGTTCTTGAGTAATTTAATCATGTTAGGCTTAAAATAAATGAAATTAAATGACATCATCATGTTCCTGGGCTTGAAACGATCAAGTTTGATGTTTACATCGAGCAATTTCATGGAGAAACAAAGAATCCATGGCTGATTGAAGATTGGAGGAAGAAGATGAACACTGCGCGCGTTTTTTCAAATTCAAATATCTATTTTAAAATATAATTGCATTGTTTAACTTCAATACACGGATGTATTGCCACCCCAGCGGTTGCCAGCTCACTCTTAAGTCATTTATACCTTGCCTTGCCTTGAGGTCCCGGGTTCGAGTAGCCTTGGGACCATTTTTTTACCAAACTTTGTAATTTTTTTCATATTTTTTACAAACTTTGACTTTTTCAAAACCCAATCAAAACTCCTCATTTTGAGGTGATTTTTTGTACACTTTTCAATTAATGTATCTATTTTAAGATAGTGTCAAAAAGTTTCAGAAAAACTTTCATCTGATTATATTTTTATCCAGCCGAAAACGGTACTTTTGATTACTTTTCAAAGCACCTTTAAAAGTGATTTTTTAAGCCTGATTCTTTTCAAAACTTCTTGTAAGTATATTTCACTTTTCCCTAACACTTTCAAAATCATTCTTCAAACTTTTTCATCAAATTTACATCCTTTTTTCCATGATCGATTCGATTTAAACGGTAAAACTGAATTCGTTTTCTCTCGAATTTCTTAACAGATCATGGGCCACCCTCACGGTGTAAGTCCCAAAATTCTTTTATGTACATAATTATTTCTTTGTACATATCAAATTCTTTTCATATACATACAAATTTTTACCTGTACATAATACAGACGTCTTTTTTAAAGTACAGACAAACTTCGATCGTTTGTTTTCATTTGTATATACACTGAATACCATTGGTATTAAAAGGAGCATTATTCCCGGTGAAACTGCTTTTAAACCAATGGGCCTCCCTTATGGTGTAAGTCCCAACCATCCTATGTACATCCAAATCTCCTTGTACATAAATACTCGTTCGTGTACATATTTACTTCTTTGTACACAATTCAAACTTGTAAATAATCAAGTTACGCTCGTTTTAAACGTTCGTTTCACATACACTTATTTATATTTCCTTCATAAACTCCTGTGAATACATATCACACACACTTGTTTATACAACTGTCTAGTTATAACATAACAACTAGTCTAACCAGTAGGTTCCCCACACTTTTAGCCTCCTCTTGGGCTTTGTACAAGGTAACTCATTTCATCTGAGTTCAGCCTCCTCTTAGGCTTCATATAAGAAAACTCATTCATCTGAGTTTAGCCTCCGCTTAGGCTTCATATAAGACAACACTCCCCTGATGAGTCAGCCTCCTCTTGGGCTTCGTTCAAAAGAACTCCTCATTGAGTTTAGCCTTCTCTTGGGCATCATACAAGAAAGAGACCAGGAAATCTCTTAACAGCCTCCTATTGGGGTTCCATTACAAAGAATCACCCGCGCTAGGATAGAAACTAGAGAGTATAATTTCCCGGTGAAATTGCTCTTAATCCTAAAAGGATGGTTTCCCGGTGAAATCCCTTTTAAAGCCAAAGCCAGCCATACCCTGTAGCTTCTTCTTGGGCTTCATACAAGGACCCTCGATGACCCTCGGAATGCCTCCTCTTGGGCTAACAATACAAGGACCCATGGGCTTCTTAAAAGCATCCCTCTAATCCAATCAATTTCTCCTCGAGATTTAGACGTTTATCATCTCTATGGAAGAAGTATCTCATCAATCACATCACATACAATCAAAAACTCTTCAAACTCTTTTCAAACAAAAAACATCTCTTAATCGTAAGTGGTAACGCTTGTACACTCAAGCAAAACACCCAATAATTACAATTAAAAGATTCAATCATCTTTTTCAAACATCTTTCTTAAACATGTAAGTGGTAACGCTTGTACACTCAAGCAAAACACCTATAACTTACGATGAAAGATTTCAATCAACCAACCTTTCAAAAATGTATGTGATGAAATAGATTAGATACATTTTTCATTAAGATGACATTCGTCTTTGTCTCTTAATAACATCCCATTGCTTCCACTAGCATAAGTGGGAACTACGATTGCTCTGACTTTCTCAACATCCCTTTGAGAATACGTAGGCACAAGGTCTCATCCTTGCCGAGCAAATTTATTTAGATCCCTTTAGATCCGAGCTACAAATGCTCTGATTCCCATTAAGGGATATGTATGCAGAAGATCCAAAGATCTTTGCGAGCATAATAATAACAAAACTTAGGATCCCACATAATCTATCCTTCTTAAAAATCCAAAGGAGAAACTTTCACAAACATATCAAACATATTCATATATAAAGCTATAGATAAATATATATATTTAGGGTGCTCCATCTATTCCCTTTATATAACAAACCCCCTTACCCGGAATCTCCCCAAATGTGTTACGTCTAGTTCACGCTAGTCGTAATGCATATCATATCAATTGAGGGTATTAACAGCTTTCCCCTTTTTCATAATCATAATTTCTTGTGTTGAAAATAATAAAGCTTGATGCTCGCGGCATCTTTATAAACAAATCAAAAGAGTAAATCGTTTCGAGCCAGAGGATCCGAATTCCGATTCGATTCCCTAGCGCGTCACTTTTTAACGCGAACGGGAAAAATGGCGACTTTGCTGGGGAGTACGCTAAACTTTGATTTTCAAAAGAAAATGTGACTCTGCTCAAGAGCACCAAGCTTTTTTTTTTCAAAAAGAAAGAAGGGGTTAAGCTTTCATATGTGCATATGTTTGTTTTTCTTTATTGTGTGTTTTTCGCGATTTCATCTGATGGAAAGAAATCCTAACCCGGATTTAAGAAACATTTTAAGATCTAGGTGGGGGTATAGTCCTATTAACTTGTGAGAAGTCTCAGTACTTACGAAGTTAATTTGAGATCCCTCTCTCAGTGGAGGTTGTCTTGGGAGTATTTGTGTTTAGCAAGTATTTGTGAAGACATTTTGCTTTCAAGAGAACTTGCGAAGATGAGTGGCTGTAGAACACATAACCCATCCTGGCCATTTAGGATGTAGTGCAGAAATTATTCGGGTGTAAGCCTAGAATAATTGTCATGCGAGACTACGATCAGGCGAGTTTTTCTTGAAAAATATTATTGGACTTCGAGTATTCAACAAATCCGATAATATTTCAAAGAGAAGCGTTGAGCCTGTATTATCAGTAGAACCCGTTTCATAGATGAATAAGCCCTTAGAACTTACCCACGTTGATTCTTATCGTTGGCCTCATGCTCGTGACTTCGAACGCTTGACCGTGTGTATAACTGCTAACCATGTTTGCCGCATTCATGCATTCATTCAAAAAAAAAAACTTCATTTCTCTTCTCATTTCCAAAGAATTTAGAGATTTTTTCTTTGTAAATATTTTAGGTTAGAGTGATGGATGTCAGAGGAAGATTCACCAAGAGATACAGTTTTAGGATTCCTGACGTAGGGAAGTTGAAAGAGTTAGCATCCTTGGTAGAAGATCCCTCGGATTTCAGAAAACGCTATGGAACTCTTTTAACTATTCTGAACACTAACGTTGATGAAGGACTTCTCAAAACTTTCGTTCAGTTTTACGATCCAGTCTATCGCTGTTTCACATTCCCTGACTATCAGTTGATGCCTACTTAGGAAGAGTACGCGCACATCATAGGTATCTCAGTATCAGACAAAGTGCCTTTCAATGGTTTGGAAGCCATTCCTAAGTCACCAGTCATTGCAACAATGAATCACTTAAAGAAATCTGAGATAGACAAGAACCTCACTACCAAAGGAAAACTCTTAGGACTAACTTCAAAGTTCCTAATGGAGAAAGCTCTTAAATTCTCTGAAGTCGGTAGTATGGTAGCCTTTGAAGCTATTTTAGCTTTACTCATCTATGGATTGGTGTTGTTTCCCAACGTCCCAAGTTTCGTTGATATCAACGCCATAAGGATCTTTCTGATTGGAAATCTCGTTCCCACTTTGCTTGGTGATACGTATTTCTCCATTCATCATAGGAATCGTCAAGGAGATGGAACTATTGTGTGTTGCGTACCTCTATTCTTCAAATGGATTGTCTCACACCTGCCTAAATCTCCTATCTTCCGCGAAAACAAAGACGATTGGCATTGGTCTCGAAGACTCATGTCTCTTACAAACGATGATATCCATTGGTATACCTTGGCAGACAATGAGATGGAAATCATTGAGAGCTGTGGAGAATTTGCCAAGGTACCTCTCATTGGTACAAAAGGAGGAATCAACTACAACCCATTCTTGGCGAGACGTCAACTCGGGTATGCAAACTCTAGTAAACCTCTTGGTTTTACAGTAGAAAGCTACTTCTATCATGAAGGGGAAGATTCTCAAGGTTTGAAAGCCAGAATGATAAGAGCTTGGCATCACATCCGAAGGAAGGAAAAAGGTAAAGCAAGGAATTGTGTAGCCATGGAAATCTACACTTCTTGGGTGAAGAAAAGAGAAAAGGAATTCCGAATGCCTTATGCTTATGAAGAACCTATGTTCTCAACAGCTTCCAAATCAACAATTTTTCCCGTCGAGACTATGGGAGAATACCATGAAGCTTTGGCCAAGATGAGACTTGAGAAAGAAGCTTTGGAAAACAAGTTCCTTAAGACTGATCTCGAGAATGAGAAGCTTAAGAAGCAGGTCAAAGATCATGAAAAGACGCTTTACTTCCAGGATGAATGGCTCATGGAGAAAGATGAGAAGATTCGCCAGAAAGATAACACGATCAAAAGATACATCAAAGAAAGGAAAAGAAAGCTTGAGGAAATGACAACCAGCGACCCTGCTCCCGACGAGTGGAAGAAAGTCATTAGCAAGCTGAAAGCCGAGAAAGCTGAACTGAAAGCTCACTTTGGAAAGGAAATCCTGAAGTAGAAGCTACATCAAGCCTTTGGATCTTCATCCGACGAGGACGATTAATTAGTTTAGATTGTAATTTTATCATTTATTTTATCATTTGTGTGAGCAATGCTCAAAAACAAAATTTGTTGTAATTTTCTTTCAATAATCAATAAAATATGTGTTTTCCATCCAAATATTTGCCAGAAATTTCTCTTTTAGCGTAAATTCTTTGGAAATTCCTTTCTCTTTGCGTTTATAATCATGCATCATACTTTGCATATCGAGTCTATTGTTTAGAGTCTGATCTTTCGGAATTTTTTCCAGAAAGGAAAAGATCGCCAAGCTGTCGCGTCTTAGAGTTTCTCGACCACGCCCACAGCCAACTCGAACATACAATACACGTTTAAAAAGAAGGAAAGTATGGAAGGATTTGAGCAAGAAAATGTTGAGCTTTGTAGCACAGCGACAACACTGCAAGAAGAGGTGGAGAGACTCACTTCTTTGGTCAACTCATTGGCAGCAGCGCAAAGTCAGCAAGCAACATCGAGCAGTCAAAATCAAGCAGTGATTTCAGAGATCACTACTACTCCAGTTTCAACTGTTGCTGCCAGTAGTTCACTCTTCAGTATGCCAGAAGGTTATCCATGGGGCATGCCTTTCAATTTCGTCAACCGACTTCTCAGGTACAAACAACCACGCTTGAAGTGCCTACCTTGCAAAACTCAACACTTACTCCACAGCATGGAGTAACCTTTCTGCAAGTCACTATGACGGTTTCTCAACCGATCATGACAAACTCAGCTTCCGTAGTTCACATTACTGCAGACAAAGAAGTACACCATAGTCTAGGCGACAACACGAATCCTCGTGGCCCGATGGAGACTCTCCAGGAACAGCTTCTCAAAATGCAGCTTGAGATTAAAACGATTCGAGGGAAGGAATTGTTTGGGAAGAACGCCCATGATCCGTGCTTAGTTCCTTGCGTAAGGATACCTGCAAAATTCAAAGTCCCTGACTTTGAAAAGTATAAAGGAAATTCCTGTCCACAAAGTCATCTTACGATGTACACCAGGAAAATGTCTACGTACAACGACAATCACCAGTTGTTAATCCACTACTTCCAAGACAGTCTCACAGGCGCCGCACTAAAGTGGTACATGGGGCTAGATAGCGCGAATATCCAGACATTCAATGACTTAGGTGAAGCCTTCGTACAACAATATAAATTTAACTTGGACATGGCTCCAGATCGGGATCAACTCCGCTCCATGTCTCAGAAGGAAAGAGAGACATTCAAAGAGTACGCCTAACGTTGGAGGGAAATTGCTGCCCAAGTCAACCCACCGTTAGAGGAGAAGGAAATGACCAAGGTATTCTTAAACACTCTTGGCCCATTTTACTACGAACGAATGATCGCCAGCGCTCCCGGAGATTTCATCGAGATGGTAAGCATGGGAATGCGGCTAGAGGAAGGAGTTCGAACAGGACGCCTGACCAGAGAGATAGGGACTTCTAGTGGAACTAAGAAGGTTGGAACCCATTATCCAAAGAAAAAGGAACATGACATAGGCATGGTATCCCGAGGGAAACCGCGAAAGAATGTCAGTCAACAACGACAGGTAGCTACCATAGCACCCGCCGTTAATACAAGTCCAAATACAGGAATTGCTCCGAAGTTCCAACAAACTCAACAGCCTCGACAACAGGCTCAGCAGTTTAACAATCAGAACCGTGCACCCAGGGTCTCGCAATTCGACCCAATTCCGATGACGTACACAGAACTATATCCTGCATTAATAGAAAGGAATCTTGTGCAGACAAGGTCACCACCTCCGGTCCCAGACAAATTGCCATGGTGGTACAAAGCGGACGTATCTTGCCCTTTTCATCAAGGGGCACCGGGTCATGATCTTGAGCATTGCATAGCGCTAAAAGCTGAAGTACAAAGGTTAGTAAGGTCTAACCTTCTTTCCTTTAGAAATACAAATCCAAACGTGCAAGCAAATCCACTTCCCAGTCATAGTGGACATACCATGAATTTGATACTAAGAAATACAGATCGGTATCTCGTCACAGATGTGAATCTGATCAGAGGAAACTTGGTACAGCTCCATGATACATACAGTACAATGGGTGCTTTCACTAAACACGATTATGCAGCTTGCAACATCTTCTTCAAGGATCTTCGAGGATGTCCAACCATAAGAGCAGACATTCAACGATTACTAGACATTGGTGACATACAGATCTACAGAAACAGAGATGACTATGACGTGAATACAGTAGGGAATTTTCCGCATGAGCTTTTAGTCTCAGATATCAACTCGGAAATTCCCGAAGTAAATGTCATTATCCCCTGTTTCAATACGCCCAAGCATGTGGAGATTGAATATAACGGTTCAAACGTTCCAGGGTCTCCTTTGGTGATTTTCCTACCCGGTCCTGTTCCATACAGTACTAACAAAGCAATTCCCTATCAATACAATGCGACTATGATAGAAGATGGGAAGGAGAAACCCATGCCAACTCTTTCAGCCAATGTCAACATACCTTGAGATCGGACGAGTAACGCGAAGTGGACGAGTACATACTCCGCTGCTACCAAAACCGCCTGTTGTTAGACAAAATCCGGTTAACGTATCTCCCGAGAATCCCACGAGGATTCCCGTTGTTAATCCAAGCACTGATGTTGGTTCGCCTGATAGAACCGACATTAACTCAGATTTCAATGAGATTTTGAAACTAATCAAGAAAAGCGAGTACAGAGTTGTGGATCAGCTGATGCAGACTCCCTCTAAGATTTCGATACTATCTCTACTTTTGAACTCCGAAGCTCACCGAGAAGCTTTGATGAAAGTACTAGATCAAGCTTATGTAGATCATGACGTGACTACAGACCAGTTTGGAGGTATTGTGGGCAACATAACAGCTTGCAATAACTTAAGCTTCAGCGATGAAGCACTCCCAGAAGAAGGGAAAGATCACAATCTGGCTCTGCACTTCTTGATGATTTGCCAATCAGATTCTTTGTCCAACGTACTAGTAGATATCGGTTCGTCTTTAAACGTAATGCCAAAAACGACTCTTGCTCGTTTAGCTTACAAAGGAACACCGATGAAGTTCAATGACATAGTGGTAAGAGCCTTTGACGGGTCAAGGAAGTCAGTTATTGGGGAAGTCGATCTCCCGATGACAATTGGTCCGCATACCTTCCAAATCACTTTCCAGGTCATGGATGTGCTAGCTGCTTACAGTTGCTTGCTAGGAAGACCATGGATACACGAAGCAGGAGCAGTGACTTCCACTCTCCACCAAAAGCTGAAGTTCACAGTAAATGGGAAGTTAGTAACCATCATTGGTGAGCAAGCGTTGCTAATAAGCCATTTATCCAGCTTTTCTTTCATCACAGCCAACGACATTGAAGGAACGCAGTTCCCAGAACATCCGTTAGAAGATGAATCTACAAGCAAAAGCAGATCATCTATTTCCTCTTACAAAGAAGCAACGCAGATAGTAAAAGATGGTAGTGCTGCAGGTTGGGGACAAGTGATAAAACCTGTCAACAACGAGACAAAAGCCGGACTCGGATTTGCTCCAGTATTTCCTAAAGACAAGCAAAAAGATGAAACACTTCGCCCAATCAGAGAAGTTTTCCACAGTGGGGGTTTCTTAAACCCTGTTCTTCAAGAGGTTAATGTTTTTACCAATGAAGGTGATGAAGATGATCTCTCTGGATCTGAAGAGTGGAGCACTTATCTAAACAGCTCTGAATATGTGTCTCAGGAAGAATCGTGCGCACCGTACTATCCTCCGACTGATCAATTCAAAGACATGTTCCTACAAAAGAATAAAAATCCACCTGTCCCTTCTGAAATTTGGGATACCTTGGGAGAACCAAGTGGAAAGTTTGACTACAAGGTGAAATACACTGCGCCAAAAAGCTCAAAAATCAGAATTGAAGACATCCAGCCCACTGGAATGGGGTGATTCTTTTGAGTATCCTAGTCAACCAGAAGAGATGTACACATCTTCCCGATCCCATCAACCAATTGAGGTTCCAAACGAAGATCTCTGCTTTAACGCGCTTGTGGAGTTTGTTAAACCAGATCTTGACTATCACTACATCAATGTAATTACCGAAGATCAGGGATATGATTCGGGATACGAATTAGAAAGTGTCATCGACAATGAGTCTCTTCACTCTGAAGATTGGAGAGTACATCCCCAGAAGTCCACGCAAATGCCAATAGAAAGTACATATGTTGTATCCCATGCTTCTCGATTTGTCCATCAAGCAGAAGAAGATCGCTTCAGTAGCACAAAAGGCAAGGTCCGTCGTCCGGAGTCTTCAAAGCCTGCTCAACCAACGACCAAAGTCTATTCAAGGATTAAGCCAAGTGGAAAATTACCAGAGTACCTCGACTTCCAAGGAGTTCGCCACTATTGGAAGCCTGTTGAAGTTCGGACTAATGTTCATAGTTCTAAGTAGCTTATCTTTGCTTTTGTTTTGAACTCTCGCTTCGCCCAAAGCAAAGAGATGTTTTATAGGGTTTAGCTTTTAAATAGTTTCTCTTTGTCTTGCCCAAGACAAATGAGTTTGTATTTTAGGGCCCTGTTTCATATTGTGTATCATAAATAAAACGCGTTGTTTTGATTCCACACTTTGTGTTTGTTTTTTATTTTACCCTTTCTTGGAAATGATAATCCTAAAAAACACAATAAAAATCTTCAATAATAATCTGCATACTTTCACATTAACTTTTTCTAAAAAAAAAGAGAGTTAATTAATCAAACATAAATCAAAACATGCAGATTAACAGATGGACAAATCCATTGAATGGAATAACTCTATGCTCTCTCCCAACTTTGAGATCCCCAGTGAAGTCGCCGAGGAAGAAGTTGAAGAAGAGATTCCAGATGAGATTTCTCGACTACTTAAGCACGAGGAAAGAATCATTCAACCTCACAAAGAGCCTTTGGAAGCAGTTAACTTGGGTTCTGAGGAAGACAAAAAAGAAGTAAACATCGGAGCTTCACTCGACAGCAACGTCAAGAGCAAACTGATAGATCTTCTCAAAGAATATGTTGATGTGTTCGCTTGGTTCTACCAAGACATGCCGGGTTTAGATACCAGCATCGTGGAGCATCATTTGCCATTAAGACCGGAGTGTCCACCAGTTAAGCAGAAACTGAGAAGAGTTCACCCTGAAATGGCCGACAAAATCAAAAAGGAAGTTCTAAAGCAGCTCGACGCAGGTTTCCTCGTCATTTCTGAGTATCCTCAATGGCTAGCCAACATAGTGCCTGTCTCCAAGAAAGACGGAAAGGTCAGAATGTATGTTGACTACCGGGACTTGAACAAAGCAAGTCCAAAAGATGATTTCCCACTACCGCATATCGACATGCTAGTGGATAGTACTGCAAAGTTCAACGTCTTTTCCTTCATGGACGGTTTCTCTGGCTACAATCAGATCAGAATGGCTCCCGAAGACATGGAGAAGACATCCTTCATCACGCCATGGGGCACATTTTGCTACAAAGTAATGCCGTTTGGATTAAAGAATGCAGGCGCAACTTACCAGAGGGTGATGACTACTCTCTTTCATGACATGATGCACAAAGAAATCAAAGTCTATGTAGACGACATGATCGCAAAGTCTGACACTGAAGAAGAGCATATAGAATATCTCTTGAAGTTGTTTCAGCGACTAAGGAAATTTTAGCTTCGCCTGAATCCTAACAAACGCACCTTTGGGGTAAGATCTGGAAAACTGATAGGTTTCATTGTCAGTCAAAGAGGTATTGAGGTTGACCCTGACAAAGTCAAGGCTATTCAAGAAATGCCTACGCCACATACAGAAAAGCAAGTAAGAGGATTTATTGGACGGTTGAATTACATCTCCAGATTTATCTCTCAAATGACTGCTACCTGTGGGCCGATATTCAAACTTCTCCACAAAAATCAAGAGGTTGCATGGACAGAAGATTGCCAAAAAGTGTTTAACAGTATCAAGGAATACCTGTCAGAACCACCGATATTGATTCCTCCAGTCGAAGGAAGACCATTAATCATGTACCTTACCGTGCTAGAAGAGTCCATGGGCTGCATGCTTGGACAACAAGATGAAACCGGTAAGAAGGAGCATGCCATTTACTACTTGAGTAAAAAGTTCACATACTGTGAAACTCGTTACTCCACGCTCGAGAAAACATGTTGTGCTTTGGTATGGGCTTCAAAACGTCTCCGCCAGTACATGATCAATCACACAACTTGGTTAATCTCCAAAATGGATCCAATCAAGTACGTCTTTGAAAAGCCTGCCTTAACGGGAAGAATTGCTCGATGGAAGATGCTATTATCTGAGTATGACATCCAGTACCGTGCTCAAAAAGCGGTCAAAGGAAGCATTCTCGCCGATCACTTGGCTTATCAACCGATCAACGAATACCAATCTCTCAAGTTCGACTTCCCTGACGAGGACGTTATGTACTTAAAGATGAAAGATTGTGACGAACCATTACCTGAAGAAGGTCCTGATCCAGAATCTAGATGGGGCTTAATCTTTGACGGAGCAGTTAACGTCTTTGGCAATGGAATTGGGGAAGTCATCATCACTCCCGAGGGTTCTCATATCCCGTTTTCCGCCAGACTACTATTTGATTGCACCAACAACATCGTAGAATATGAAGCTTGTATCATGGGTATTGAAGAAGCCATCGACTTAAGGATCAAGATCCTTGACATATATGGAGATTCAGCCCTTGTGATCAACCAAATCAAGGACAAGTATGAAACTCATCATCTTGGTTTGATTCCTTATAGAGATTATGCAAGACGTTTGTTGACTTTCTTCAAAAAAGTGGAACTGCATCATATCCCTCGAGATCAGAATCGAATGGCAGACGCCTTAGCTACTCTATCCTCTATGTTCAAAGTCAACGATTGGAATGATATGCCTATGATCCGTATCATACGCCTTGAAAGACCTGCATATGTATTTACAACTGAAGTAGTCTTCGACGATAAATCGTGGTTTCACGATATCAAACGTTTCCTTCAAATTCAGGAGTACCCACTCGGGGCATCGTACATAGATAGGAAAACTCTAAGGAGGCTTTCTAGAAATTTCTTCCTGAATGAAGATGTTCTATACAAAAGAAACTTTGACATGGTCCTGCTCAGATGCGTCGACAGACAAGAAGCAGACACGATAATCCGTGAAGTGCATGAAGGTTCCTTTGGAACTCATTCGAATGGGCATGCAATATCCCGAAAGATCTTGCGAGCAGGGTACTATTGGATAACAATGGAATCTGATTGCTGTAAACACGTCAAAAGATGCCACAAGTGCCAGATCTACGTAGATAAGATCCATGTGCCTCCGACTCTACTCAATGGTCTCTCTTCTCCGTGGCCTTTCTCCATGTGGGGCATCGACATGATTGGGATGATTGAACCAAAAGCGTCCAACGGACATCACTTCATTCTAGTGGCTATTGATTACTTCACCAAATGGGTCGAAGCAGCATCTTACGCCAACGTCACAAGACAAGTGGTTGTGAGGTTCATCAAGAACAACCTCATTTGCCGATATGGAGTTCCAAGCAAGATCATTACAGACAATGGATCGAACTTAAACAACAAAATGATGAAAGAATTGTGTGAGGAATTCAAGATCGAGCATCATAACTCATCTCCTTACCGGCCAAAGATGAACAGCGCCGTTGAAGCTGCCAACAAGAACATCAAGAAGATTGTCCAGAAGATGGTCATCACTTACAAAGACTGGCACGAAATGCTGCCATTTGCTCTGCATGGGTATCGTACTTCAGTACGCACTTCAACAGGAGCCACTCCTTTTTCTCTAGTATACGGTATGGAAGCAGTGCTCCCCGTAGAAGTTGAGATTCCGTCAATAAGAGTTCTCATGGAAGCTAAGTTATCTGAGGCCGAATGGTGTCAAAGTAGATACGACCAGCTGAACTTAATTGAAGAAAAGTGCCTGACCGCTATGTTCCATGGACAACTATATCAAAGAAGGATGAAGAAAGCTTTCGACAAAAAGGTCCGACCTCGTGAATTCCGAGAAGGCGACCTCGTGCTTAAAAAGATTCTGTCTTTTCAACCAGATTCTAGGGGAAAATGGACTCCTAATTACGAAGGCCCATACATCGTCAAAAGAAGCTTTTCTGGCGGTGCTATGACTCTCACAACCATGGACGGTGATGAACTCCCGCATCCTGTGAATGCTGATGCAGTCAAGAAATACTTTGTCTAAAAAGAACAAAAGAACAGCTCGGTAAGTCGAAAACCCGAAAAGGGCGGCTTAGGCAAAAAAGAGCGTCTCGGTGGACTGAAAACCTGAAAGGGCGGTCCAGGCAAAAATTAGAGACAATAAACAGAAATTATCCTGGTAGATTGAAAATCTGAAAGGGCAATCTAGGCAAAAATAAGGATACAAAACAAAATGACAAAGTAACTGCAGTCAGTCCGCACTTCGTCAATCTGAAAGAATCTTCCATCAACGGATCTTCAATCAAATCTTCTGAAGCAACAAGCACAGTTGGAATTCAAAGTTGTTAGGGATAATAGCGGTTATTTGCTTTCAATGTAGCCTTTTCCCTAATAAATTATCATTTCCAACTTTTGTAAATAGTTCATGGAATCACGCCTTTGGCTGATTACCATTCTATCAATAAATTTGAGCCTTGTGCCTTTTTGTTTGCAATTCTTGCTTTATTCAGTTTTGCAAAATAACGCTTTTTATTGTGAAAATCACTTTTTTTGAAACTAAAAAGGTTTTAAATGAATTTTTACTTCAAAATTTTGAAATAAAAGCGAATTTTCCATTGAACTATGAACACAGAAGAAATTTCAACAGTTTTCTCCACGAGTGTTTCGATCTCTGGAAGATAGAACAGCTGCTACAGAAATTTTCTTCTCCTCAACAGAGATTACCAAAGGACGGTATTCTTATCCAAAAAGAATTCCTAACAAGGTTGCCAATGAAATGCCTTTTTCAGAAAGTTTAAAGCATGCAACTCGTGTTCATCAACAGTAACATCTACGCCATTGCTGCAGATTTTGCTAAGTATTTGTTCGAACTGTGACGTAGTCCTTTTCCCAAATATCCTCTTTATTGTCTTGTCAAGTATTGTCAGCATGCATATGACATTCATGACATTCATACATAATAACATCGTTAATGCATTTCTGCATTTCTCAATGTTTGTTTTCATGTCACTGGTATAGACCGTGTTTACTCATGTGGGTATATCATATCTCCCGTAGATTATCCCCAAACAGAAAATACATTTTTCTCTCATATTCCCCAGCTGAGAGCATTTCTCATTGGGAACGAAGTCTTGATTGACCCTTTCTTTCCAGTTCATTCCTAGATAGAACCTCCTCTCTGACCAATTCAGGTTTAGATTTCACAGAAAAATCTACCTGCTAACAATAAGCAATAGCCTCATCATCTGAGCCGCTTATTTCATTTCCATCTTGAAACTTATCATAAAAAGATTGTTCTTCTCAGCAAGATCAAATCAGGAAGGTTCAAGAAATCTCTACAGTTGCCTTTCTGTCTAAAGAAAACATGTGTCTTTTCAATCAAAATGCCTGCATATTCTCAAGAGAGAGAGATCCCCGGCAAGATTGTATTTGTGAAAATAGAAACTCATTCGAGATCTTTTTCCATCATTGACTGTTATTCACAAGGCTGAATACTCAGTAAATTTCTCAAGAATTACCTTGTTATAGTTATCACTTTGCTGATAATTGGTAATATCTTCAGAACTCATTACCATAAACTATCACAAGGCTGATAATTGGTAATATCTTCAGAACTCATTACCTTAAACATTGTCACAAGGCTGACAAAAGGTAATCTCCTCGTTTTCCAGAGCGAAACGGATATTCACATACATTGTGAATCTATTTTCCCAATGAAACATATTATTTGTTTCCATACAAACAGGATTCTCTCTTCTTAGACAGATTGGGTCATCTTCACAAATTTTCCCCATCATATCAATCTTTGATATCACCTGGGTGAACCTTTTGCAATCATTTTGCATCATCCGCATTTTTGGTATCTTAGGTCCAAAATTTGCGTATTCTGATATTTAAGTCTCTTCACACCTATCGAGACGAAGATCTTCATCTTCATATCTTAGGTTAAAGAAACTTAAATAGGGGCATCTGTCATACCCCAATTTTTGACCTAATATACCACCTTACATTTGCATCATTGCATCACTAACAGTTCAGAACAGAATTAATCGGGTGTGGCTTCTACAGGTCAAAATTAGGGTTTCACAAAATTTTCATCTGATTCAAGAGACAACCAATTAGGTTTTGAGTTTCATTCACCTCATTTGATCTATCTTGATCAAACCATCAACCTCTGATCTTCAGATATCAAATTTTTCTTCATGATCTATCAAGGATCGACCAATTAGGGTTTTCATCGAGGATGAGCAATCTCTGATTTTCTGATCAATGAATGACTTTTTTGATTAGAGATTGATCTTAATATCTTAAATACAACATGTTGACCTAATTTCTGGATTCAAAACATCACAGAAGTTCACAGAATTCATCAGTTAATTTCTGAATCATCTGATGAAATTTCATCTGCATTGAAAAGTCAAACTTTGACTTTTGGTCAACTTTTTCAAGACAAAACTTTTTCAATCATCAAAATACTTCAAATGATCCATCATGATCATAAAAAATCAAGAAATTTGGAAAAGTCAACAAAAAGTCAAAATTTTCAACACTTAGAATTTTTTTCAAGTGTTAAAATTTCACACTTTTTCCAAACTTCATGGCATTGTTTCACATAGTTCCACTTTGAATTGGAAAAAACTCAAAACATGAAAGTTGTAGCCCTTGAAACAAGCTTTCTAAAATGTCCAAGAACTCTGAAATCCATGGAGTCTAGCTATACTTTTGATTTCGAAACATAGAGCTCCAAAATCCTTGATTTTCAAGTACAAAGTTCAAGATTATAGGTCATTTTTGAGTTTCTTCTTCTAGAAGCCATGCCACCTTGCAAAGAGAGTTAGAGCTGATAAAAAATCAGATGGAGAGTAATTATGATGGGATAAGATCAAGTTGAAAAATTAACCATGGTTAAAAGGAAGCTTCCTTTTGCATTTAATGCAAAAATGACTTCCTTGCCCTCTAAGGCAACTTGTAAATACCAAAGCCATTCTCCTTCCCTTGCCATTCATAACTTGTGACCTATAAATAGAGGTCATGTTGGCAAATTCAAACCACACCAAAGCTATGCAAGATCATGCTTTCTTTCTTCTTTCTTGAAATTCAAGTTTCATAGTTCAAAAGTGAGAATTTTGCATTTTGGCAAATCTTGTAAAATCTGTGAGAAACTTGGTGTCTAACATGTCTTAAACATCAAATACAACTTGTCTAAACCTTAAAATCAACTTGAGAACAACTGGAAATCAGAATCCATGTTCAAAATCACAAACTTGTAAAAATATGCCTTAACTTTCAAACTAAGATTTGGCTCGAGCTAATCTTGATTTTATCACTTGAATATCATCAACATACTCCATATGGATGATGCAGATCATTAACTTCCATCTGTAACAACTCTAACATCAAATTCGAGTTTCATTTTGAACCATATGCAGGTGGACTTGGTTAGAACAATTCAAGCAATTTCAGAGTGAGCAGACCTTTCTCACACAATCCTTGAAGGCCGTTGGTGCTATAGGAATCATCAAAACACAACTGGAAACGCTCCAATACAGGTTTCGATCTCAGCTTGAACAGGTGAGAACACGAACTTCAAACTGTATGATTCCTTGATTCCAGTCCAAAAAACTCTTGGTCGTTTTGTTTCTGCACTATCACTGATCAATAACCCTCAATCAATTGATCAATTCATCAACCATACACGATTTCAATTAGGATTTTCAGTTTTAGGGTTCTTCGTGTTCTTGAGTAATTTAATCATGTTAGGCTTAAAATAAATGAAATTAAATGACATCATCATGTTCCTGGGCTTGAAACGATCAAGTTTGATGTTTACATCGAGCAATTTCATGGAGAAACAAAGAATCCATGGCTGATTGAAGATTGGAGGAAGAAGATGAACACTGCGCGCGTTTTTTCAAATTCAAATATCTATTTTAAAATATAATTGCATTGTTTAACTTCAATACACGGATGTATTGCCACCCCAGCGGTTGCCAGCTCACTCTTAAGTCATTTATACCTTGCCTTGCCTTGAGGTCCCGGGTTCGAGTAGCCTTGGGACCATTTTTTTACCAAACTTTGTAATTTTTTTCATATTTTTTACAAACTTTGACTTTTTCAAAACCCAATCAAAACTCCTCATTTTGAGGTGATTTTTTGTACACTTTTCAATTAATGTATCTATTTTAAGATAGTGTCAAAAAGTTTCAGAAAAACTTTCATCTGATTATATTTTTATCGAGCCGAAAACGGTACTTTTGATTACTTTTCAAAGCACCTTTAAAAGTGATTTTTTAAGCCTGATTCTTTTCAAAACTTCTTGTAAGTATATTTCACTTTTCCCTAACACTTTCAAAATCATTCTTCAAACTTTTTCATCAAATTTACATCCTTTTTTCCATGATCGATTCGATTTAAACGGTAAAACTGAATTCATTTTCTCTCAAATTTCTTAACAGATCATGGGCCACCCTCACGGTGTAAGTCCCAAAATTCTTTTATGTACATAATTATTTCTTTGTACATATCAAATTCTTTTCATATACATACAAATTTTTACCTGTACATAATACAGACGTCTTTTTTAAAGTACAGACAAACTTCGATCGTTTGTTTTCATTTGTATATACACTGAATACCATTGGTATTAAAAGGAGCATTATTCCCGGTGAAACTGCTTTTAAACCAATGGGCCTCCCTTATGGTGTAAGTCCCAACCATCCTATGTACATCCAAATCTCCTTGTACATAAATACTCGTTCGTGTACATATTTACTTCTTTGTACACAATTCAAACTTGTAAATAATCAAGTTACGCTCGTTTTAAACGTTCGTTTCACATACACTTGTTTATATTTCCTTCATAAACTCCTGTGAATACATATCACACACACTTGTTTATACAACTGTCTAGTTATAACATAACAACTAGTCTAACCAGTAGGTTCCCCACAATTTTAGCCTCCTCTTGGGCTTTGTACAAGGTAACTCATTTCATCTGAGTTCAGCCTCCTCTTAGGCTTCATTTTACCTGAGATGTTGTTGAAGACATTGTTGGAAATTGTTAAGGTTTTAGGGTTTTTCAGCAAAGAGAGAAGAAGAAAAGGTTCAGAGTGTGTAAAAAGAGTAAAAGGACTAAGTGTGTTTGGTTATATAGTAGAGAAGTTGAAGCACTCATCAACTAAAGCCAAGAAACGTGGAGGACGTGGGTTGGATACGGAGTGAGGTGGCATAAAGTAAGCATTGGAAATAAGCATGATTAAAGATAATCATTATCTTTAATAACCGCACCATACCGTGGCAACCGTTTTGAAACGGTTCGGAAATCCAAGAGCCGTCGTGACTGACGTAATGGTAATCATGCACAGTGTCATAATTACTCAGGGTCACATCAAAATCTTGTGGATATATTTAAAATAAGTATTTCTCGGAAATGGATTCGAAATACATATTTTAAAGGGGCATTTTGTTGGCTGAAGATTTTGATATCTATGATTCGAATAAAAATCACTGAGCTCGAAGCGAAACAATATCATTGTTCATTGGAACGAAGGAAATGTCATGATTTGGAGTGAAAGAATGGGTTCTTCGAATGAATATATTGAAATTGGGAGCTTCGAGTAGCAATTATGATGATACATGTAGAAGGAGCTTCGAAGTGGTAGTAGCGTGGTGTTTGAGAAGCGAGTTCAAATCGAAAGGTAGTTCAGATATTTGAAATTCAAACGTGAGCGGGATAAATGGAAGTTCGAATATGCGCGCTGGAAAACGGTTCGAAGACGTGGAGGCTAGAGAAGCATAGTATTCTGCATGTCCGAAACGTGGCAAGATCTCATAAGTCAGACCGTTATGGTCAAAATAGTATAAATAGAAGTCTTAGTGTTAGGATTTCGTGTGTCATATCTATTGTACTAAAATTCAGTAACATTCAAAATACCACATGGCTAGGGAAACGAATGCACGAATGATGTACGTATGATTGCACCAAACTCTTTATTATGCAATAATGTATCTTTATCTTTCCAGTTTATCTTTATCTTGCTTCAATGCCTTTAAATCTTTTACATTCAGAGTCATTTAACTTTTCATGCATTTAAACGTTTTTCTTTCATTTCGAAGTCCTTTACTTTTTTCTGAAATCTTTACATTCATGCTCTTATTTTCCAGAAAACTTTTACATACTTGCTCTTACATTCAAGTCTTTTACATTTCATGTTCTACCTTGAAAGTTTCTACATTTAAAGTCACTTAAGCATTCCTACATTTATACTTTTTTCTACAATTCGAAATCTTTATGCGTTTACTTGTTCAAATTAGTTTTATACTGCTTCACATGATCATGTTGTTAAGTCCTTGAACATCATAATCGAAATACATTTAAAACATATATAAAACATCCTAAACAAGTCTTGAACGTTAACCATCATTTTAAGTTTATGCAAATGACCAAAACCCCATAGGATCAATCTAGTCGATCCTGCAAGTTACCAAAGGGATTAAACAACAATCATAACGCTTGTTTGATAGTTTGGAGGACTAGCGGTTGTTTCACCATAAATCACTGTGAACACACGTGGTTTGACTTCAATACACGAATGCATTGTTGCCCCAGCGGTTGCCAGCTCACTTTTAAGTCACTATGCCACGAATCCACCCATCAGGTCCTGGGTTCAAGCCTCCCATGGACCAATTTTTTTTCAAACTTTTCATTTTTCTTCATATTTTTTACAAACTTTAACATTTTTTAACCAATCAAAACTCCTCATTTTGAGGTGAATTTTTGTACACTTGTCAATAAATACATCTATTTTATGATAGTGCAAAAATTTTCAGAAAAAACTTTCATCTGATTATGTTTTAATCGAGCCGAAAACGACGCTTTAAGCACTTTTCAAAACCACTTTAAAAGGTGATTTTTTCAAACTTTCGAATCCCGATTCTTTTCAAAACTTTTCATAAATGAATTTTACATTTCAAAAACACTTTCAAAACCATTTCTTCAAAACTTTTTTCATCAAACTTACATCTTTTTACCATGATCGATCCGATTTAAACGATAAAACCGATTCGTTTTCTCTCAAATTTCTTAATCGATCATGGGCCTCCCTCACGGTGTAAGTCCCAAAACATTCTTTTTATGTACATATATTTCTTTGTACATATCCATTTCTTTTATGTACACATCTTTTTACCTGTACATAATACAGACAAACTTCTTCCGTTTATTTTCATTTTACACTGAATACCATTGGTATTGAAAGGAGCATTATTCCCTGTGAAACTGCTTTTAAACCAATGGGCCTCCCTTACGGTGTAAGTCCCAAAAACATTCTTTATATACATACATATTTTCCTTGTACATACCAAATTCTTTTCATATACATACAGATTTTTACCTGTACATAATACAAATATTTTTTTATACTCAAGTACAGACAAACTTCGATCGTTTGTTTTTATTTCACTTGTGTATACACCGAATACCATTGGTATTGAAAGGAGCATTATTCCCGGTGAAACTGCTTTTAAACCAATGGGCCACCCTTATGGTGTAAGTCCCAACCCTCCTATGTACATCCATATTCTCCTATACATAAAATACTCGTTCGTGTACATATTTACTTCCTTGTACACAATTCAAACTTGTAAATAATCAAGTCGCGCTCGTTTCATACGTTCGTTTCACAGACAGTTGTTTACATTTTCTTCATAAACTTTTGTAAATAAACATCATGCATTGTTTACATTTCCTTCATAAACTCCTGTGAATACATATCACACACACACACACTTGTTTATACAACTGTCTAGTTATAACATAACAACTAGTCTAACCAATAGGTTCCCCACATTTTAGCCTCCTCTTGGGCTTTATACAAGATAACTCTCCCCACAGAGTTAAGCCTCCTCTTAGGCTTCATATAAGAAAACTCATTCATCTGAGTTTAGCCTCCGCTTAGGCTTCATATAAGACAACACTCCCCTGTTGAGTCAGCCTCCTCTTGGGCTTGTTCAAAAGAACTCCTCATTGAGTTTAGCCTTCTCTTGGGCATCATACAATGAAAGAGACAGGAAATCTCTTAACAGCCTCCTATTGGGCTTCCAATACAAACAATCACCCACGTTAGGATAAAACCCAGAGAGTATAATTTCCCGGTGAAATTGCTCTTAATTCCAAAAGGATGGTTTCCCGGTGAAATCCCTTTTAAAGCCAAAGCCAGCCATACCCTATAGCTTCCTCTTGAGCTTCATACAAGGACCCTCGATGACCCTCGGAATGCCTCCTCTTGGGCTAACAATACAAGGACCCATGGGCTTCTTAAAAGCATTCCTCTAATCCAATCAATTTCTCCTCGAGATTTAGACGTTTATCATCTCTATGGAAGAAGTATCTCATCAATCACATCACATACAATCAAAAACTCTTCAAACTCTTTTCAAACAAAAAAACATCTCTTAATCGTAAGTGGTAACGCTTGTACACTCAAGAAAAACACCCAATACTTACAATTAAAAGATTCAATCATCTTTTTCAAACATCTTTCTTAAACATGTAAGTGGTAACGCTTGTACACTCAAGCAAAACACCTATAACTTACGATGAAAGATTTCAATCAATCAACCTTTCAAAAATGTATGTGATGAAATAGATTAGATACATTTTTCATTAAGATGACATTCATCTTTGTCTCTTAATAAAATCCCGTTGCTTCCACTAGCATAAGTGGGAACTACGATTGCTCTGACTTTCTCAACATCCCTTTGAGAATACGTAGGCACAAGGTCTCATCCTTGCCGAGCAAATTTCTTTCTCCCTCAGACCAAACAAACCATAGATCCCTTTAGATCCGAGCTACAAATGCTCTGATTCCCATTAAGGGATATGTATGCAGAAGATCCAAAGATCTTTGCGAGCATAATAATAACAAAACTTAGGATCCCACATAATCTATCCTTCTTAAAAATCCAAAGGAGAAACTTTCCCAATAATAGAAATAGCAATTAAAACACACAAACATATCAAACATATTCATATATAAAGCTATAGATAACTATATATATTTAGGGTGCTCCATCTATTCCCTTTATATAACAAACCCCCTTACCCGGAATCTCCCCAAATGCGTTACGTCTAGTTCACGCTAGTCGTAATGCATATCATATCAATTGAGGGTATTAACAGCTTTCCCCTTTTTCATAATCATAATTTCTTGTGTTGAAAATAATAAAGCTTGATGCTCGCGGCATCTTTATAAACAAATCAAAAGAGTAAATCGTTTCGAGCCAGAGGATCCAAATTCCGATTCGATTCCCTAGCGCGTCACTTTTTAACGCGAACAATATCACACACACTTTGTTTATATAACTATCTAGTTATAACATAATAATTAGTCTAACCAATAGGCTCCCCACAATGATAGCCTCCTCTTGGGCTTTGTACAAGGCAACTCATTTCATCTGAGTTCAGCCTCCTCTTAGGCTTCATATAAGAAAACTCATTCATCTGAGTTTAGCCTCCGCTTAGGCTTCATATAAGACAACACTCCCCTGTTGAGTCAGCCTCCTCTTGGGCTTCGTTCAAAAGAACTCCTCATTGAGTTTAGCCTTCTCTTGGGCATCATACAAAGAAAGAGACCAGGAAATCTCTTAACAGCCTCCTATTGGGCTTCCAATACAAAGAATCACCCGTGCTAAGATAGAACCCATAGAGTATAATTTCCCGGTGAAATTGCTCTTAATCCTAAAAGGATGGTTTCCCGGTGAAATCCCTTTTAAAGCCAAAGCCAGCCATACCTTATAGCTTCCTCTTGAGCTTCATACAAGGACCCTCGATGACCCTCGGAATGCCTCCTCTTGGGCTTACAATACAAGGACCCATGGGCTTCTTAAAAGCATCCCTTAATCCAATCAATTTCTCCTAAGAGATTTAGACGTTTATCATCTTTATGGAAGAAGTATCTCATCTATCACATCACATACAATCAAAAACTCTTTCAAACTCTTTTCAAACAAAAACACCTCTTAATCTGTAAGTGGTAACGCTTGTACACTCAAGCAAAACACCCAATGCTTACAATTAAAAGATTCAATCATTTTCAAACATCTTTCTAAAAACTCGTAAGTGGTAACGCTTGTACACTCAAGCAAAACACCTATAACTTACGACGAAAGATTCAATCATTCAAACTTTTCAAAATGTATGTGATGAAATAGATTAGATACATTTTTCATTAAGATAACATGTGTCTGTGTCTCTTACTAACATCCCGTTGCTTCCACTAGCATAAGTGGGAACTACGATTGCTCTGACTTTCTCAACATCCTTTTGAGAATACGTAGGCACAAGGTCTCATCCTTGGCGAGCAAATTTCTTTCTTCCTCAGACCAAACAAACCATAGATCCCTTTAGATCCGAGCTACAAATGCTCTGATTCCCATTAAGGGATATGTATGCAGAAGATCCCAATGATCTTTGCGAGCACAATAATAACAAAACCTAGGATCCCACATAATCTACCCTTCTTAAAATCCCAAAGGAGAAACTTTCCCAATCATAGAAATAACAATTAAAACACACAAACATATCAAACATATTCATATATAAAGCTATGGATAACCATATATATTTAGGGTGCTCCATCTATTCCCTTTATATAACAAACCCCCTTACCCGGAATCTCCCCAATGCGTTACGTCTAGTTTACGCTAGTCGTAATGCATATCATAATCAATTGAGGGTATTATGACTTTCCCTTTTTCATAATCATAATTTCTTGTGTTGAAAATAATAAAGCTTGATGCTCGCGGCATCTTTATAAACAAATCAAAAGAGTAAATCGTTTCGAGCCAGAAAATTCGAATTCAGATTCGATTCCCTCGCGCGTAACTTTTTAACGCGAACAACTACCAGTCTATGCAGTTCGAATTTCCAGACGAAGATGTTTTACTAGTTACTGATTGCGAAGAACCAGGACCAGACGAAGGACCTGAACAAGGATCCCGATGGACCATGGTCTTTGATGGAGCCTCAAACGCACTTGGCAATGGCATTGGCGCGATCATTACATCCCCTACAGGCGGACATACGCCTTTCACCGCAAGGTTATGTTTCAGTTGCACTAACAACATGGCTGAATACAAAGCGTGCATCATGGGTATCAAAGCTGCTATTGACCAAAGAATCAAGTTATTGCAAGTGTATGGAGACTCAACTTTAGTGATCAGTCAGATTAAGGGCAAGTGGGATACGAAGCATCCGAATCTCATTCCGTATCGAGAGCATGTTTTGAGTTTGATCCCCTACTTCGAAGAGATCACTTTCAATCACATTCCACGAGAAGAGAATCAGTTGGCAGACGCATTGGCTACTATGTCGTCTATGTTCAAAGTCAGATGGGACAACGAGGCTCCCCAGATCATCATTGAGAAGTTTGAAGAACCAGCATATTGTTATGAGCTTGATACAGAAGAAAAGCCTTGGTACTATGACGTGAAGAGGTATCTTGAGACTCAGGAATATCCCGCAGGGGCATCTGTCAATGATAAGAAGTTTTTGAGAAGATTTGCATCCAAATTCTTCCTCAGCAACGACATTTTAGACAAGCGCAACCACGACTTGTGCTTACTCCGCTGTGTAGACCGGAAAACAGCGGAATGTATTATGGAAGAGTTACACGAAGGCGCATTTGGTACCCACTCCAGTGGTCATACAATGGCTAAGAAGATTTTGAGAACAGCTTACTATTGGTCCACCATGGAGGCTGATTGTCACCGCTATGCTCGATCTTGTCACAAATGCCAGATATATGCAGACAAAGTACACGTACCTCCAGTACCTCTGAATGTTCTAACAGCTCCTTGGCCTTTTGCAATGTGGGGCATTGACATGATCGGAGAAATCAAGCCCACAGCTTCCAACGGACATCGTTTCATCCTTGTGGAAATTGATTATTTCCCCAAGTGGGTAGAAGCAGCCTCGTTCGCATCTGTTACCAGGAATGTTGTGGCTCGATTTATCAAGCATACTCTTATCTGTCGGTATGGCACTCCTGAAAGGATTATCACAGATAACGGCTCTAATCTCAACAACAAAATGACCGCCGAACTCTGCACGCAGTTCAAGATCAAGCATCACAACTCTTCCCCCTATCGGCCTAAGATGAATGGCGCAGTGGAAGCCACCAACAAGAACATTAAGAAGATTATACAGAAGATGACAGTGACTTACAAAGATTGGCATGAGATGTTACCATTCGCTCTTCATGGTTATCGCACTACAATACGAACATCAATAGGGGCAACCCCCTTCTCTCTTGTATACGGTATGGAAGCAGTCCTGCCAATCGAGGTTCAGATACCCTTAACCAGAGTCCTCCGGGACGCAGAGTTAGGTGAAGACGATTGGATCGAGACTTGCCTTGACCAGGTTAACTTGATTGATGAGAAACGACTCGCATCCATCTGCCATGGACAGATCTATCAAAACCGAATGATCAGAGCATTTAACAAGAAGGTCAAGCACCGAGTCTACCAAGTCGGTGATCTAGTAGTCAAGCGCATCATTGTTCCACAAGGTGATCCCAGGGGCAAATGGAATCCCACCTACGAGGGACCATTTGTAGTCAAGATAGTATTTTCCGGTGGAGCTATGATACTTAGCACCATGGATGGCGAAGACTTCCCACACACTGTGAACGCAGACATAGTCAAAAAATACTACGCATAAAAGAGACCCGCTAGGTCGACTGGCCTAGGCAAAAATAAGGGCATCCTGGCGAACCAAAAGGGTTCGGGACAAATTTAAGGATATATACAAAACATGTACACCCGGCAAGTCGAAAACACCGCGGATTGGGCAAAAAGGGTATTGGTGAAAACCGAAAGGCGGTCTAGGCAAAAGTTAGGGATTTAAGCGTCGACTATGTCTCGTCGGATCACCTACTTCCAGACTACTACTATCAGCATTCAAGATTCAAATGGCGAAGATCAGTCTACTCACTTTCTACTGACAGCAAGGAGATGAGATAGTTGAAATATATGAGTACTAGCATAGTTGGAACTTAACGGGATTGTTTCTGCATAGCTTTTTACTTTTCTTATATACAAACTACTTGGCCATACGCCACATTTCAAATAAATACAAGTTTCTTTCTCTTTACAAATTTTCACTATTGTTGTTTGCATAAAGTCCAACGTTTGCTTTGAATGATTATATGCATTTGACAATAAGAATACATTCCCAAACATACGAAAAGTGAACATACAAAAGTAATTACTACAGGCTCCAGGAATCGAGATGACGACGAAAGTCACCAAAACATTCCCCCCACAGAGCATGATCCCCATAGAGGTGTCACTCACAACAAACCTTCCCCAGCAGAGTCGCTAGTTCTGTAATACGGTGAACTGACTTTGAGATTTTTGTATCGTAAATGTGCGGATAGCAAGAGTCGCCACCGACTTTTCTTTTATTCAATTAAGGGAACATAAAATAACACGAAAACGACCAATTCTGAGTAGGTAATAACACTTTTAGTTGCTTGCTCTATCAAAATACTTTTCACACCTCACACTTTTGTCAAAGTTCAAACTCTTTTCAAAATAAAACATTTCTGAACACTTTGTATACATTCCTACATGAATCATTATAAAGTCAAAGCGAAATGCCTTTTCAAAACATTTTGTCAAACACACAGAAAGCACAATTTTAAAGTGATCTAAGAGCAACTAAGAGCTCGTAGATAACTACGGATGGAAGGGGGTGCTAATACCTTCCCTTTTCATAACCTTCTCCCTTACTCAGAATCTAACGAAGGTCTTTTTCTGTACTTTTTACCTTCCCTTAATTGGATAAAAGAAAAGTCGGTGGCGACTCTTGCTATCCGCACATTTGCGATACAAAAATCTCAAAGTCAGTTCACCGTATTACAGCAGTACCAATACAATGCTGAATTGGCACCCACTCACATGCAAATACAAAACATGTCTATGGGTCGTGATGAGAAGTTCAAAGAATATGCTCAGAAATGGAGAGATCTAGCAGGCAGAGTTCAACCACCCTTGTCCAATAGGGAGTTGGTTGATATGTTTATGGGAACACTGACAGGCCCGTTCTTCAATCATCTGATTGGAAAGTCTTCAGCCGGATTCACCGAGTTGATACTTCCAGGAGAACGCATTGAAGTTGGAATCAAGAACGGAAAGATTCAGGTAGAGTCAACTTCAAATGCTGCAAAGAGATCTTTTGGTGGTAAGAAAGAAGCCAATGCTGTGTATGGTCAGAAAAGCCGAGCCAAGACCGATCGTACTCAATCTGTGGGGGCGGTCGTGATCTCCAATCCTACATCAGCACAACCTCAGAGAGACAACACGCGTAACCAGAACGCGCGGCGAAGACAGTTTACGAAGATCAACATGCCATTGTCTCAAGCATTGCAAAATATGTTGAAAGTAGAGCTGATTACCTTGAGGGATCCTCCTCAAAACATCAACACTTCCTCTCTAAGATACAATCCTAATGCAAAATGTGCTTACCACTCCAATAGCCCAGGACATAACACTAACGATTGTTGGGCTCTAAAGAACAAGATTCAAGACATGATTGAAGCTAAAGAGATTAAGTTTGATCCTCCTGTCGAGACTCGAATGTGATCAACGCACCAATGCCTAACCATGGCAAAAGTTCCAATGCTATTGACAAGAACTCTTATGTTTTCAATATAGATGACTTCACTATTCCTCTGATGATTGTTAAGAAGAATCTGCTGCAAGCCGGTGTCAATCCAGGATGCCCAGAGAATTGTCGTTGGTGCCCATCTGCACCTGACAGATGTGCTTGGTTGAGAAGACGTATTCAGTGCATGATGGATAATCGCAAAGTGCTATTTCTGAAACCTTCACCTGTGGAGAATCTGTGTGAAGACTTGTCTAAGAATCTGAAGATCGAAGATGTGAGCGAAACTGTACCAGAAGTCTGGGATACCTTGGGGCAGCCAAGTGGAAAGTTCGATTACATGGTGAAGTATACTGTTCCTGAAAGCTACAAGATTCCTATTGAAGATGTTAAGGCGACCGGATGGGGAGACGGTTTCCTAGAAGACTATGCTGATGTAAACACAATAAGGATCTCTTCTGTTGATTCTGTGCATAGAGTGGCATCTCTCATCATTACTTCTCCCAGACCAGTTCCATACTCCTCTGACAAAGCTATACCTTGGAACTATGGAGCTGAGGTTTACTATCATGGCGTCAAGCAAGACCCTCTGACCATTGAGGATCTTACAGTTGAAGCTACCAATCCTAACATCGACAACATCACCGGATCAAGTAAGGTGACCAGAACCGGAAGAGTGTTTTCTCCAAAGATCTCTCCTCCAAAAGACACTGCGACTCCAGCTCGCATTCCAACTATTGAACCAATTCCCGAGGCGCGAGAGAAAGAACCAGTAACTCATCCTGCTCAGACAGAAGTACCAAAGGAAGGTACTAAAGACACCTCCAAACGAGAAATGGAGGAAATTATGAAGATCATCAAGAAGAGTGACTACAATATTGTGGAACAGTTGGGACAGACTCCGTCCAAGATCTCCATGCTTGCTCTGCTCTTGTGCTCTGAGGCTCATGCTAAGGCCTTGGTGAAGTTTCTGAAGAATGCTCACGTACCACAAGATACCACTACTGATCAGTTTGAAGTTTGTATTGCTAGCCTGACTGCCAGCAACGACCTAGGCTTCTCTGATGCTGATTTGACTCCTGTCAGAAGGAAACACAACAAAGCCTTGCACATCTCTGTTGAATGCAAGGGTGTTACATTGTCTCATGTTTTGGTAGATACTGGTTCTGCTCTGAATATCCTACCGAAGAGTGCTTTTAACCGACTTGATGTGGAAGGATTGGTCTTGAAGCCCAGTGACATAATTGTGAGAGCTTTTGATGGTTCTAAGGTTTTTAGCTCATCACTTGTTGACTTTCGACTCCACTTTCTTCCAGGCTGCTTACTTGGGCGGATGGGGCACAGGTTAAGCCTGAAGGAAGGTTGTCGAAAGGGAATACATGGAAAATTGCCGATTGAAGAAGGAAGGTAGTACTATTTGGGGTCAACTCCCGATCTTCCTTTCAAAGGATCGACAAGGAGGTAGTACTAGGGGTCACCGTCAAAGGCGACAAGATGATATGCACGACGGCCAACTTCTCTTCCGCATCAACAAAGATGGAGTTCATGCTATTGAAGACGACGATAGTGACTTCGACATCAGCAAGTGGATCTTCCCAACTCCCGACAACGGACTCAGCAATTGGAAGACTAAAGGCGTCCTACCAATCTCCTTTAGACAGGAGTAATTGCTTTTGTTTTCTGTTATGCTTTTCGTTTTTACGCTTTGAACGATAAACTTTAAAGCCTAGTGCCTTACCCGGGGCATCATGGCTCGTTTGTGAGGGTTATTATATGTCATTTGCATATTTTCATTCAATCGTTGGAATTTTGCATTTAAATGTTTCTTTCTTTTACTTTTTCACCCCTTCAAAAAGCTATGTATTCTTACACACACCCACGTGATACACTGCAGAATCACTCCGAATCTCGTTGATAACAGCTATGCTATTGCTAAATATGAATTCGATAATCCGATCTACCAAGCCGAAGACGAAGGTGAGGAAGATTGTGAAGTGCCAGGAGAACTTGTCAGACTGCTGCAACAAGAAGAACAAGTTATACAGCCACACGAAGAGCCAGTTGAGGTTGTGAATTTGGGTACTGATGAGGACATAAAAGAGATCAAGGTAGGAGCAGGTCTTGAGAACAGCGTCAAAGAGAGATTGGTTCAGATGCTACGAGACTATATTGAGGTTTTTGCTTGGTCATACGAAGACATGCCGGGTCAAAACATTGACATTGTGGTACACCGGTTACCAACAAAAGAAGGTTTTCTCCCAATAAAACAGAAGGCTCGTCGCATGCGTCCTGAGATGTCAGAGAAAATCAAAGCCGAAGTTATGAAGCAGTTCAATGCCAGTTTCCTAGCTGTTACTTCTTATCCACAATGGGTTGCGAATGTGGTACCCGTACATAAGAAGGATGGCAAAGTACAAATGTGTGTGGATTATAGAGATTTGAACAGAGCAAGTCCGAAAGACGATTTTCCACTTCCTCATATTGATGTTCTAGTCGACAACACCGCTCAACATAAGGTTTTCTCCTTCATGGATGGTTTCTCCGGTTACAATCAAATCAAAATGGCTCCTGAAGACATGGAGAAGACTACTTTCATTAAACAGTGGGGTACTTTCTGCTACAAGGTCATGCGGTTCGGACTGAAGAATGCAGGCGCCACTTATCAGCGTGCCATGGTGGCATTATTTCACGACATGATTCACCACGAGATAGAGGTCTACGTCGATGACATGATAGCTCGACCACAGACTGAAGAAGAACATCTCGATCATTTGCGGAAACTGTTTGATAGACTAAAGAAGTCCAGACTAAGACTCAATCCCAACAAGTGCACCTTTGGAGTTAGATCTGGTAAACTCTTAGGGTTTGTTGTTAGTGGTAAAGGTATTGAAGTTGACCCCGCCAAGGTTAAAGCTATCCAAGAAATGCCGCGCCCCACCGATAAAGTCGAGGAGGTTTCTTGGGACGATTGAATTACATTGCGATTCATTGCACATCTAGCTCCTTGTGAGCCAATTTTCAAATTCTTGAAGAAAGATCAAGCGATAAAATGGAATGGCGATTGCGGATCGCTTTTGACAAAATCAAGGGTACCTCTGAGAATCATACGTCACGATGCCGCCCTCAAGGAAGACCTCTTATCATGTACTTGACGATTAGAGAACTCAATGGGGTGTGTGTTGGGGCAACATGGCGAGCAGTCGAAAAGAGTATGCAATATACTACCTTAGCAAAAGTTTACCGACTATGAAACAGGATACTCACAGCTCGAGAAAACTTGCAACGCTTTGGCTTGGGCTGCTCGCCGACTAAGACAGTATATGTTGACTCACACCACCTTGTTGATCTCCAAGATGGATCCGATAAAATACATATTCGATAAACCAGCTCTCTCCGGAAGAATAGCAAGATGGCAAATGATCTTGACCGAATCGACATCAATATACTTCTCGAAAGCGATCAAAGGAAGTGTAGTAGCAGATCATTTGGCTCATCAAGCCGTAGACGACTATCAATTATGCATTTCGAGTTCCCAGACAAAGATGTTTTGTTAGTTACTGATTGCGAAGAACCAGGACCAGACGAAGGACCTTAACAAGGATCCCGATGGACCATGGTCTTTGATGGAGCCTCAAACGCACTTGGCAATGGTGTTGGCGCCATCATTACATCTCCTACAGGCGGACATACGCCTTTCACCGAGATTATGTTTCGATTGCACTAACAACATGGCCGAATACGAAGCATGCATCTTTGGTATTAAAGCTGCTATTGACTTGAGAATCAAATTCTTGCAAGTGTACGGAGACTCAGCTTTAGTGATCAGTCAAATAAAGGGCGAATGGGATACGAAGCATCCGAATCTCATTCCATATCGAGAGCATGTTCTGAGCTTGATCCCCTACTTCGAAGAGATCACTTTCAATCACATTCCCCGAGAAGAGAATCAGTTGGCAGACGCATTAGCTACTATGTTATCTATGTTCAAGGTCAGATGGGACAACGAAGCTCCCTAAATCATCATCAAAAAGTTTGACAAACTAACATATTGTTATGAGCTTGATACAGAAGAGAAACCTTGGTTCTATGAAGTGAAGAGGCATCTTGAGACTTAGGAATATCCCGCAGGGGCATCAGTCAATGATAAGAAGTTCTTGAGAAGATTTGCATCCAAATTCTTTTTCGATGTGACATCTTATACAAGCGCAACCACGATTTGTGCTTACTCCTTGTGTGGATCGAGCTGTGAGACGAATCATGGAAGAGTTACACGGAGGCGCATTTGGTACCCACTCCAGTGGACATACAATGGCTAAGAAGATTTTGAGAACAGGTTACTATTGGTCCACCATGGAAGCTGATTGTCACCGCTATGCTCGTTCTTGTCACTGTAGCGCCTCGAAAAATTTACAAATTTCTCGGTACAATGAAGTCGCCATCGAGTATTTATTTATTCCAAAAAGGAATGGGAAAACATCGAGTAAAACCCACGAGCAAAGGATAAGATAGTCTACGAGACCAAAAGATGGATTCGGGAGTCGGTTATGCAAGGGGAAGGTATTAGCACCCCTCACATCCATCGTACTCGATGGGACCCGTCTAGTTCATGTGTGTTTTCAAGTGCTAATGCTAATTGATATCTTATAAGTAATGATCGAGAAAAGAGAAAGAAGAAGGGTTTTGTTTTTATATTATTTTGAGTTTGCCGCGGTTTCAAAACCTTGTGCCTACGTATTCCCTCGTGCAATGGGAAAGTCAAAACTCCGTAGTTCTTCTTGAAAATGAAAAGATTGTTGGTTGGTTTGATTTTAGAAGAGAGTGGTGCGCATGGGCGCAGAAAAATATTTGAATGAGTTTGGATTGATTTTATAGGACACAAGTGTTTGTATGTCCAAAGTAGATACTTGGGACTCGCACACTTAGAGCGAGAAAAGGTAGATACCTTGACTCCCTCATTTAGTCCTTTTCTAAAAAATGAGATATCTTTAAAGTATTTTGTCAGGTTATGATTCATCAATGTAAGTCAGATGACTTATTCTTGATTAAATCTCGAGAGAAATAGACAGATGTCTATTCCCTACCATTCAACCCTTGTATATTTGGGAAAAGAAATTTTCGTAAAAAAATCACTCGACGTTGGATCGAGGTTTGGAACTTTGATTATGAAAGTGTTTTGAGCGGGTTATGATCAATCAATATAAGTCAGGTGACTTATTCTTGATTAAATCTCGAGAGAATAGACAGATGTCTATTCCCTACCATTCGACCCTTGAAGAAAGTTTAGATTCGGTATATGGACCAAGATGCGAGGTTTGTTGGGTTTGGATAAGTGTACAATTATGAATAAGCAGACGAGGAAAAGGAATTTATAACGGACCATTCAGACATGTGAAAATTAATATAAATCGAGGAACAATTAACTTACCCATGTAAATTTATTAAAAATAAAATTTAGTAACTTAAATAATCAGATTAAACCAATATGTGAAGGAAAATGATTAAAATAATATGAGAGTGTATTCAAATATATATATAAAAAAAAAGACAATAGAAATCAATTAGAAATTCTTGTTAAAAAAAATGAAATGAAATGAATATAAAAAAAAAATTATATATGGGTTTAAGAGAGAACCGGTTGGATCACTGGGCCGGACCGGTTCAAACCGGGTCCAAACCCTCACCAAAACAACAAACCGGGTAACTGGGTTTAGAACCCTAATTCCCAAATCAGTTCATCCCCTTCCCTTACGAGAGACACAAACACGAACAGCCATGGATTCTTCAGAGCTTCCGATTCGAGACAAAAACACAAACGGGAAATTTAACCTTCATCGATTTCGGCGTTCCAACAAAATCCCCAATCCGAATCTTCTCACAAATCAAACTTCAAAGCAGTTTTCCAATGAAATCCCTAACCGAGCGATCAAAGGTTTTCTAAATCAACAACCCCAGGTTTCAAAGATTACCAGTAAAATTGGTTCATATCGGTATCCGGATCTCCCTTGCAACCTCAACGAAGCAACGTGCTCGTGGTCACTTCTGGGTCATCTCCGAGTACTCGATCGGTAAGGGTAGCATACATTTGTGACTTACAATTTTTGAAACATTAACCTTCTAACCATACACATCTTTCTGCTTTGTAAGGAAAAACGAAATGGGCAGTGATGTGAATACGAGATTAACGTAATACCTCGACTCTATGGAGTACTGATTCGACATCGGTTTCTCCTTGAGCTTCTCATTAGTATTACCGATTTCGAATAAAGACATTCAAAGCGGCGAGAAAGATATCAGGTAATATAAAAACTGTCAAAATATTCGTTTTACACTTAGTTTATTCTAATAGGATTTTCACTTATTTCATGAAGAATGGTGCGGGGCATACGAGATTGGCAGAATACCTTGACTCTGTGGAGTACTGATTCAACATCAGCCTCTCCTTGAGTTTCTCGTCGGTATCACCACAGTTTGAGCACCATTCAAGCTGCGAAAAGATTTGAACACCGACCATTCAAGGCGGCGAGCGTGTCGGGTAACATGAAGAAAACTTCAAGCATTCACTTCTCATGTTAGCTTGTATCTAATGTAAGTTAGCTATTCATGGAAGATGATGCAAGATTCATGAGACTGGCAGAATATCTCAGCCTCATGGAGTACTAACCGAAAGGTAGTTTCTCCTAGGGCTTATCATTGATATTATGTAGATTTCGGACACAAGCCAACCAAGATGAGGAAAAAAGCGTATAAGGTAATATCAAGAAAACCTTAAATATCATTTTGCATTTAGTTTGTATCTTGGAAGAAACTAAAATTTAACCATGAAAATGATGCGAATAGCGAAACTTAAGCATGTATAAGGGCAAGTTAAAACTCAAGGCTATGATGTAGAGAAAGCAGTGCACTATGTTACGAAAGAAAATATTAGTGGTGGGTTCGGTAAGCCTTCTTCTCCTTTACTTCTGGTGACTGGTATGAGTGGTTTAGCTCTTTCTACTTCAAATTTCGATGTGAAATTTGAAGGAGAAATAGGGTTGAGCTTTGAGTGAATAGGTGTTTAGGGAAAAAATTACGAGTTTTGCTTGGTGAGAGTTCTTTGGTGCATGAGAGGAGCAGGGTGATTTATATAGAGTGTAGGTGCAGGTGAGAGAGTTTGGAGTGAGGTCGGAAAGGTGGCTTGGATTTAGGTTAGGATAGGTGACTAGGCTTGGAGTTGGTTAGAGTGGAGGGAGCTAACCTTGGTGCGGTAGTGGGAAAATTCAAAAAAAAGCACTCGATGTACTATTTTTGTCTTTGTCAAAAGATTTTAAGCGATGTAATAAAAAAAAATTTGGGTAAAATGCTAGCAAAACAAATTATTTTGTGAAGTAGAAGTGAGCTGTCCAGTGGAAAAAGTTGGAACTTTATACGTGGTAAAAGTCGTCTGATGGACCCCCGGTTTGCTCATTTATTTACAACATATTACTGTTTTAACAAAGAAAATGTGGTATTGCCTTTCTTGCATTTGAAGTTTTCTTTTCTTAAAACAAAATTTAAACTACATTTCTCAATGTTGTCCTGTGATTTATGTTCTTGTTGCTTCTACGTTTTCGACTACTTGATGCTCACGCATTTATTGTTCTTTGTAGGTTCGTCACCGAGCTTATGTAACACAGTTACGGACAGCCTTTGCCATCTTCTTCTTACCTTGCCAATGAGCGTGCGTCTTTGGTTATATCGTGTCATGGACTAACATGGGCTGCTTGTTATCACTCTTTAAAATGTAGAGGTAAATGGTAAATTCCTGCGTTATGTCTCGACAGATTTTTCCATGCCTAAATCGCCGAGTGCACATTCATTTCTTATTAACATATCATTAAATTGATGTCAATTGATGATGCAAACCATGGTGTAGAATTCTGGTTCATTTGTCACTTACAGAAAACATGAGAATTGGTTTATTGCTGGTGTATGCAGGTTGGAAGTAGAACAATACAGAAAGTTGACGCACAGTTCTCCTTGCTTAAAGAACTCGGGCTGCCTTTTACTGATGGTTGATATTTCGATGAATGCAGGGACTAGAAATGGTGGGCAAAATTCTGTATTGAGTTTGACACAGGATGCAAATCGTATCCAGTTTCTCGTAGGTGAGCACATTTGATTCGAAATTCTAGCATGTACAGTCCACCTGATTTTTCTTCCTCTGTCTTTGAATTGCTTTAGTGAAAAAGTATTGAACGAATGTTTGCATTGCTGATCATAAATTGCATTCAAAACCCTTGGATTCTTGCTGTAGTTGTGTAATGAAGCTTGAAACAATGCTAAACTGAATTTTATCTTCTTGAGTCCCTGCCAGGTACATTACCACTATGCAATTCTTTGGATGGTATAATGCTAAAACTTCCACCAGAGTTTGCACCATACAATGATGCAGATCCCGCTGCTGCAACCGGCCAGAATGGAGGAGGAATGGAAGCCGGGGTGAGTGAGGAAGCGGAATCCATTGATCATGCGAACAGCAAGCAGAACCGTGGCATCCTTGGCAAATGGAAAGAATTTTTGATTATCTTGTATTCTTTGTATTAGGCCATGGGCTTCCCTTAATACTTCAAAAAGCTTATTTCTTTTATTTTAAAAGCTGACTTGTTGTAATAGAACCAAATAATCCAAATGGAACTTGAGGATACATTCGAATTATTTGATACTGTGTTCATCCTTTCTTTTAATATAGCTCAAAACGTAATTTGATCTGAACAATATCATTGGGCTTGTAGTATTATTAGAACATCTTCCAATTCCCTTAGAACTTATTTGCATTGGGATTGCTTCACATATGCACCCAGTGAAGTCATGTTAGTTTCAAGACTTGAATCTTAAAAGAATTGAATCAATTTCAAATACAAATTTGGCTCCAAGTGCACTTAAACTTGATAATTTCTTTTAGAAATTGAATCCAAAATCCAAACATTACTTCAAAGAAAAATTCCGTTGTAAAATACAAATGAGAAAATTTGATTATGGCTTTGTTAACTCTTGCACGAATGTTCTTCCACTTATGAAATCAAACCTAACGTTCGAATCTACTTGTTTTTTTTCTTCTTTAAATTCCAAGCCTTAATCACCAAACTCCTAATATTGCAACCCACACAAAAACCCAATCACAAATGAAACTAATGGCCCGGTAACTAAACTTCCACAAAGAGAAACCATCAAATTGATCGTGAAATTCACGCCTTGATTTTAATCCACCATAAAGATAATGCATGTATGCATGCAATTGAATTAGGGCTAACGGTTATGCTCAATATGACCAGATGAAAAATAAAACAAAGAAATGAGGCAAATTTTGGGGTGTGACAGTCACAAATGCCAGATTTATGCAAACAAAGTGCACGCACCTCCAGTACCACTGAATGTTTTAATCGCTCCTTGGCCTTTCGCAATGTGGGGCATTGACATGATCGGAGAAATCATGCCCACCACTTCCAACGGACATCGTTTCATCCTTGTGGCAATTGATTATTTCACCAAGTGGGTAGAAGCAGCCTCGTTCGCATCTGTTACCAAGAATGTTGTGGCTCTATTCGTCAAGCATAATCTTATCTGTCGGTATGGCACTCCCGAAAGGATTATCACAGATAACGACTCTAATCTCAACAACAAAATGATCACTAAACTACGCACGATTCAAGATCAAGCATCACAAATCTTCTCCATATCGGCCTAAGATGAATGGCGCAGTGGAAGCCGCCAATAAGAATATCAAGAAGATCATACAGAAGATGACAGTTACTTACAAGGATTGGCATGAGATGTTGCCATTTGCTCTCCACGGTTATCGCTTTCTGATACGAACATCAATAGGGCAACCCCTTCTCTCTTGTATACGGTATGGGCAGTCCTACCAATCGAGGTTCGAGATACCTTCAACGAGTCCTCCAAGATGCGAGCTAGGCGAAGGCGAATGGGTCAGACTCGCCTCGACCAGTTAACTTTGATCGATGAGAAGCAACTTGCATCCATCGCCATGGACGGATCTATCAAAGCGAATGATCGAGCATTCAACAAGAAAGTCAAGCATCGAGTCTACCAAGTCGGTGATCTAGTAGTCAAGGGTATCATTCTTCCACAGGTGATCCGGGAAAATGGACTCCCACCTACGAGGGACCGTTTGTAGTCAAGATAGTATTTTCGTGACTATGATACTTAGCACCATGGATGGCGAAGACTTCCCACACCTGTGAGCAGACATAGTCAAAAATACTACGCATAAGCGAGACCAGCTAGTTCGGTGGCCTAGGCAAAAATAAGTGCATCTGGCGAACCAAAGGTTCGGAACAGCGATTAAGGATATATACAAAACATGTACACCCGGCAAGTCGAAAACACGCAAGCGGCTTTGGCAAAAGGGTATCTGGTAGGCGAAAACCGAAAGGCGGTCTAGGCAAAGTTAGGGATTTAAGCGTACGACTATGTCTCGTCCAGATCACCTACCTACAGACTATAATCAGCATTCAAGCTTCAAATGGCGAAAATCAATTCACTCTCTTTCCACTAACAGCAAGGAGATGAGATAGTCGAGATATATGAGTACTAGCATAGTTGGAACTTAACGAGATTATTTCCGCGTAGCTTTTTACTTTCCTTGTATACAAACTACTTGGCTATACGCCACCCTTTCAAATTAATACAAGTTCTTTCTTTTTACAATGTTCACTATTGTTTGGTTTTTGCATAAAGTCCAATGATTGCTTTGAATGATTATATGCATCTGACAATAAACATTTGTTCACAAACATGCGAAAAGCAAACGAACAAGGATAATTACTACAGGCTTTAGGAATTGAGATGACGACGAAAGTCATCAAAACGTTCTCCTGCAGAGTACAATCCCCACAGAGGTATCGCTCACTATAAACCTTCCCTGGCGGAGTACAAATTTTCTTCCATTAGTTCCGACATCGCGTTAGTCCCTGAGCAGCGATCCCAGCCAGCTTAAACCTGAGTACATCAGTCTCCGTGCAGTAACGTTTCAACTCCAGTAGAGATATTTATCCCCAGCAGAATATCTCTCAACCAATATCATGCCCTGACAACAGTAGTATCCAGACTCGAGATTTAGTCAGATAGTGCATCGGAGGAAACCTACATCTTTTATTCCCAAGCCGAAGGTTTCAACGAGCTCCAATTCCATTGAGCCCCGTCTCCCAGCGACAATCAGATACCCCCAGCAAGATCGATGCACAAGATCCTCAGCGGGATGTCTCCCAGTTTCTACTATCCTCAATAGGGTTTACGCACAAGATCCCCAGTGGAGTATCTCCCAGCTTTTATTATTCCCAGCAACATTGATATCTAGACTCGAAACTTGGTCAGATAATGCATCGGAGGAATCAAAGACATCTCTTTTCTCTTCCGAATCGGGTTTTTCATCCACTCCATCCTTAGGAAGAAATCAGAAATCTCCGGCAGGGCGTTCACATCTTCTTCAAGATGGATATGTTTTGAAATACCATAACAGCTATCATTCATACATTATTCATAAAAGTCATAACATGTGCATATATCACTCATACACATTGTCATGCATCATAATCTACATGGGACTAACTATATCCTATCAAAGTTTCTTTTGTTTTTCCCAAACAGGTGAAAATCGCTTCTAAACAACAGGTCCAGGATTAATACCCGAAGCAAGACGGGAAACCCTATCAGAACGACCACCCAAGTTGTCCTCCGACAACAGGTCTAGGATTAATACCCGAAGCAAGATGGGAAACCCTATCTGAACGACCACCCAAGTTGTCCTCCGATAACAGGCATTGGATCAACACCCGAAACACGACAGGGAAGCTATCCACACTCTGCCAGCTATTATCCCCTCAGAGTAACCAAGACGAAGGTCTATTCTAACTTTCTCCTATTATCAACAGCAACTACAGAGTTTGGCGTACGACTCAGTTGCCCTGGATGGCATCTTAAGCCCATCTCCGACTATTTGTCGACATCTCTCCACTTACAGAATGCTGCATATTTGGTTAAAAACCAATAAAAACCAATAACTTCATTCAAAGACGAGCGCGAAGTCTAACGTACGACTCTCTCCAGATGGCATCTTAAGCCCATCTCCGCACTCTCTTCTGCTTTCAGGAATATCTACATAGCCTAGCGTATGGCTCGTTCCTCAGCATTAGTCTCTCTAGATGGCATCTTAAGCCCATCTCTGACGATTCTCCTATTCAGGCGACGTTCATGAGTCTAGCGTACGGCTCATTCCCCAGTAAAGTTACCAGCTTCTCCAAATGGCATCTGTAAGCCCATTCCCGCATCATCAATCAACAACGAGTGCAAATTTTCAAGTGTACTCGAGTGTTCAATCATCTTCTACCTCCAGGTCACGAAAGGCAAGCATGCCAATCTAACCCTTCCAGTACAAGAAGATTGAACAGGGGCAGCTGTCATACCCCAAAATTTTCCCTCCTACTTCTCAAGACATTTCATACATCCATACTCAAAGACTTCACAAGGGTTGACCAGACAAATCCTCTCTTAGGCAATAAACCCAAACTAGGGTTTGGCAATTCTCAGATCAAGGTGGTTCCCAACATCTCCAATGGTCATCATGCCTCATCATATGCTTCAAAGAATCTCCATGTCAAGTTTGAAGCCTTACAAGTCAAGTTTCCTCAGACAGTTGCTCAGATGGTTGAAAATCAGTTGTATTGGACAAAAAGTCAACTGTGGTCAACATACAGTCAAACTTCATAATTTTTGGTCAACATCCATGTTTTGAAGTAAAATTCATCATTTGATCAAGGGTTAATCATGATTCATCAAGAAAAATCAAGAATTGATCAAAAGTCAAAGTTTCTAAATTGGGCTTTCTTAGACAAAAGTCAACAGAACTTTGACCAGGCATAACTTTCTCATACTTTATCAGAAATTTTTCCACCAACTCTCATTTTGAAGGAAATTCAATTCTATACAACTTCATGTCTCACAAGCTTGGTCAGAAAATGCTTCATGTTGAAGATATGGACCAAAACATTACAGGTCCTTTTCAAAGTCAACAAAAAGTCAATGTTTTGTAAAAAGTGTTATTGAGCATGGAAACTTCAATTGAGATGAGACCAAAGAGGTTGTTTATAGGACATCTAGAGCTTTCTAAAAAGTCCAAGAACACCCAAAAATGTTAAAAATTGAGCAAGATACACGTTGCACAAGTTGAGCATTTTGAAGAGGTGCCTAAAGAAATACTTGTCAAAATCAAAATTTTGCAAATGGGCCTAACTTTTCTTGATTCAAACTTGTTCCTCAACTAATTTGGAACCTCCAAGCCCAAGGCCACGAATTTTATCTTTTATTTTCTATTTATTTTGGATTTTAATCATTTAAAAGCTAATTAAATTAAAATAAAAGGTAGAAAATCAAAATTAAATGCAAATTGGATTTTTCTCTCATTCTTGAGGTCCAAGCAAACCACACAAGCTGGCAAATTCGAAATTGGCATTGATTGGCAAGAGAATTGATTGAAATTTGATCAAAAAGACAATATTTGGTTTTATATCAAATCAAATATTTTCTCATTGATTGGTACATTATTTCTTCATGATTCTTGACCTAAATCCATCCACTATATATACATGATGCTATTACATGACACAAGGACGGAAATTTCTGCCTCTAAGAACCCTAAAAAACTTCAACAAAAAAAAAACCGTGTGATATAAGTAACTAGCAGCCAGGTTTTTTGTTCAATTCAAGAGATTTCAAGCATTCCAACACGTTCCTGGAGGTTCCCTGATCAATTCCAAATACTCACAAGCAAGCAAAACATGCAGAATCACGATATCATAATCACGGTTTGCAATACTTTTATCCAAATTCGATTTCTATGATTTGTGCATTATAAATACATTTTTATTGCATATTCTTGTTCGTTTTGATGTGTGGAATGTGTCTGTATAGATCGATTTGAGCTTAGACACCAGGATCGTGATATGCCATTACTAGGGTTTCAAAGCTTCAAATTGGGATCCATCGATCCAAGTAAAATTGGCCAAAACTATGCACATATTCGTGATCAGGAGCTTGATTGCAATTGAACCATGGCTTTACTTTAAATTTATATTGCGTATTATGAGTTTTGGAAAATTGCAGGTGTTATAGCTACGGACAAACCGTTGGTAAAGGCTTTAGCAACGAATCAAAATCGTCGCTATAGGTTTTAATATTCAAACGAGGAAGACGAAGTTCTTGGCGCGTGTTTTAAAATTGGTTTTCAGAAAATTAATTCGTTTATAACGTTTTTGTTTCATTCCACTAAAACGAATGCAGGCTAGCTCATATGGTTAAGGCAACGCGTGTGTGGGAAGGAGGTCCCTGGTTCGAACCTTGGCTACCACAAATCCTTTTTTACCACTTTGCAAACTAACATATTTTTCTCTTATTTTCATATTTTTTCTTATTCAATTTAATTTCTTTTCAAACAATTTTCTCATGCATTAAAAAATCACCAAAAATATTTTCTTTTTGCATTTAGGTCAGAAAAATGTTTATTTAATTTTTGACATTAAAATTAATATTTTTGCATGCATATTTTAATTAATTGTTAATTAACCATTAAATTGACTTTAATTATTTTTCTTCATCAAAACCAATCCAGAAAATTCCCAAAAAAATGTTCTATTATCTAATTATCATTACTAACCTAAAAACCTTTTTTCTACTAATTTCCAAAACATTTTGCTAACATTTTCTTATTTTTTTCCGATTATCTATTTCTTATTCCGCATTTACAATTCTAGAAAGGATGTATAGGGTTACCTACCAACTAATGGTATGGATAGCACTATTCTAAAGGAACGTAAAACAACACGAAAGCGACCCATTCTGAGTAGGTAATAAGACTTTTAGTTGCTTACTCTATCAAAATACTTTTCACACCTCACACTTTTGTCAAAGTTCAAACACTTTTCAAAATAAAACATTTCCGAACACTTTGTATACATTCCAACGTGAATCATTACAAAGTCAAAGCGAAATGCCTTTTCAAAACATTTTTTGTCAAACACACAGAAAGCAATTTTTAAAAGATGGGCTAGAAGCAACTAAGAGCCCGTAGAAAACTACGGATGGAAAGGGGTGCTAATACCTTCCCTTTTCATAACCTTCTCCCTTACTCAGAATCTAACGAAGGTCTTTTTCTGTTCTTTTCACCTTCCCTTAATTGGATAAAAGAAAAGTCGGTGGCGATAAAAAGCAAAACAAATCTCAAAGTCAGTTCTCCCACCATATTACAGCAGACTCCAATCAGGTGGTTGTATGATAGGTGTGGATATGAGATCTATTTTTAACATTTCAAATGCCTTTAAGCAGTCATCATCAAAGATGAATTCAACTTCTTTCATTAAGAGGTTGGTGAGCGGTTTAGAAATCTTTGAGAAATCTTTAATGAAACATCGGTAGCCTAAGAAACTTCATATTTCTCTTACTGTCTTAAGGGGTTGGATATTTTCTATTACTTAAATCTTTTCCTTGTCTACTTCGATCCCCTTATCGAAAACTTTGTGTCCAAGCACGATTCCTTGTTTCACCATAAAATGGCATTTTCCCAGTTCAATACCAGGTTTACTTGTACGCACCTCTCCAGTACCTTCTCCAGGTTTGACAAGCATCCTTCAAAGTTTACTCGCATACAGAGAAGCATCCATAAAGACTTCCATGATATCGTCTATGAAATCGGCAAAGATCCACATCATACATCTCTGAAATGTTGCAGGCGCATTACATAATCCAAACGGCATTTTCCAGTAAGCAAACGTTCCATAAGGCCACGTAAACGTTGTCTTCTCTTGGTCATCAGGGTGGATAGGAATTTGAAAGAATCCTGAATAACCGTCCGAATAACAGTAGTAGGAATGCTTATTCAATCGCTCAAGCATTTGGTCTATGAGGGTAGAGGGAAATGGTCTTTTTGAGTAGCTTTGTTTAGCTTTCTATAGTCAATGCACATTCTGGCTCCACTCATGACTCTCTCTACTATATGTTCTCCAGCTTTGTTTGTCGTGACAGTGATTCCTTCCTTTTTGGGTACGCAGTGGACTAGACTAACGCATTGACTATCAGAGATCAGATATATGATTCATGCATTTCGAAGTTTGGTTACTTCGTTTTTCACTACAGTTCTCATGATCGGGTTAATTCATCTCTGATGTTCTCTAGACGACTTACAATCATCTTCCAGCATGATGAGATGCATGCAAATGGAAGGGTTTTCGGTAAAACCTTGAGGGATTCATCTCTGATGTTCTCTAAGTCTGCGTTGACTATCACCGGTTTTCTGAGTTCAGAACCTAGGAATTTGTATCTTAGGGTTTTTGGTAAAACCTTGAGTTCCAAATCAGGTTTCTTCGGACAGGGCATATGATTTGGTGTCAATGCTAGACATTCACTTAGGTTCTCATCTCGATATTTGGGACACCAATTATCATTTTTGAAAACCATGGGCATTAGAATCTTCATGGTTTTGGATTGAGGTTTTTCTCATGATTCCATCTCTTTGACACATTCGTTTATGACGTCTAAAAGATAGCACATATCATCTATAGCTGGGGCTTGTAGGAACTGTGTTAGGATGAATTCGACTTTCTCTTCTCCGACTTCAAAAGTTAATTTTCCTTTCTAAACATCTATTATGGCTCCGGTTGTGGCTAAAATGGCCTTCGGTATGATGGGGTAACATTGTCTTCTCTAATATCCATAATGATGAAGTCTGTAGGGATATAAAACTGACCTATGCGCACTCGAATGTTTTCAAGAATTCCTAAAGGATATTTGAGTGAACGACCCGCTAGTTATACAGACAGCTTGGTCGGTCTTAATTCTCCCATATAGAGCTTCTTGGATATCGACAAGGGCATAACACTGATATTGGTGCATAAGTCGCATAGAGGTGTGTCTATGATAAACTTACCTATATTATAGGGTATTAAGAAGCTTCAGGGATCCTTCAGCTTCTGTGGCATCTTGTTCTGAATGATGGCGCTACACTCTATGGTGAGTGTAAGCGTATCATTATCCAATATCTTTTTCTTGTTAGATAATATTTCTTTGAGAAACTTAGCGTACGAGGGCATCTGGGTGATAGCTTTTGTGAATGGTATCGTGATATTGAGCTATTTCAGAAGTTCAACAAATTTCTTGAATTGCCCTACGCTTCTAAATTGAGTGAGTCTTTGAGGACAAGGGATTGGTGGTTTGTAAGGTGGCGGAGGAACATAGGGTTTTCCTTTTCTACTGGTTCTCCATCACCTACTTTCTCTTTCTCTTTTGGTTTATATTCCTTCTTAGTTGTATTTCCAGAGCTTTGGGACATGAGTGAATTCAGAAGTCTAGGATCAGTTGGTCTATCATATTCAGTCCCACTTCGCACTATAATAGCATGAACATGCCCTTTGGTTGGTTGAGGTTGACTGGAAAAGTACCGACGCGTGCTGTTGGTGGCAATTTCAAATAAAGAACAATTGGATATCAAAACAATGTTTGAATAAGCACATAAAGAGGTTGTTATTAATAATGAATATTGGTGGGAAATATAGAACCATTGTTCTAAAGGACTCTTGGTTTCGATGATAGATGATGGATTTCGATTTGGGATTGTTAGTGTTTAAAATATAAGGAGTTCCTTTATACAAATGTGCGAGTGGAGCGGTCCAAGCAAATGGTTTAATTCGAATCGAAGAAAACTAGCAAAAACACTTACACGGATTGAATTTCAAATAAGGCGCCATTCTTAGAAGGCGTGGAAGTCCGTAAACATAAGGACTGCATGCTTGAGCGTGGCATATTTTAGAGTAGGACCGTTAGGGTCGGGATACTATAAATAGGTGTTTTATGTTAGAATTGGGGTGTTCATTTCGTGTACTAAAAAATCTCAAACACTCGAACTACCGTGACTTAAGGAAAGAGTTGGAAGACAAAATGTATGTATTGAACATCATGACTTTTTATATTTTAAATCTAAATCTTTTTACACTCCTTTTACTTTTACAACACTTTTGCTTTTAGAGTCTTTCGATTTCCCTTTCATGTTCTTGTTTTACTTGCTTTCAAATTCATTTATTTCTTTAGAAATTACACTTTTACTTCGTCTTTTCATTCAAGCACTTTACGTTCCCGAAACCTTTATATTCTCGGAGAATCTTTATCTTCTGATCAATTGTTAAAACTTAAGTTTAAATTGAAGCCTTTCTTTTATACATTCAGTTAGTATATTTCTATATGCAATCTTAGAGAGATTTCTTAAGATTCTTACATTCTACATTCACATACGATATAAATTTATCAAGATAATGGGTATGAACATGGAAATAAGTTATGACACATGTGTCCTAGGATCAATCTAGTCGATCCTACAAGTAACCAATAATAATCAATAAATTGGAAGACTAGCGGTTGTTTACTAGAAATCATTGTAAACAAATTGGCACGCGCCCGGTGGGACAGTTTCGTAACAAATTTTTTTATCAAACCTGTTTGAAAATTTTAAGATCTTCTGAGTTTGGAGCTGTTATATGAACCTTCGAAGCGGCAAAATAAAGAATAATAATCCACATATACCCAGAAGAAAACGTACCAAAACAATGGTTGACACAACTAACCAAGATAGGGGACAAAATCCCCCACAGGGGGCTTCAACAATCGTTTCAAGTTCGATTAATGCCTCCAATAATATCCCTGTTGGCAGTTCAAATACGATCCCAGTAAGTACATTAGAAATGCCATCGAATGTGTCCTCAATGCAAACTGTGCCACACATAGGGAATCAACATTATTCGACCCCGACTAGGCCTCCAGGCTTCAAACCTTTGAGACCCAGAAACCCTCCGTATGGAATGCCAACTTCGTTTATGGCAGGGTTACATAATGCATCAACTTTGTCCCCCAGTCCAAGGGTCTGGTTCAGGAATTAACCATCTGGGTACAAATTCCCAGAATATAGGAAACTTCGCCCAGTTGCCCACCCTTACAACTAACAGTCAGGCAGCGCTTAGGCAACAGATGGATGATAGAAATCATGATATGGTAGGAATCATAGCCCGAGAAATGAACGCTATATTTAATCCCCTAATCCAGAACATAAACAGAACAAACCAAGAAAATGCAGCCCAGATGGCTAGAATAGCAGATTTCTTTGGTGCCCCTGATGCGCCTGCAAGACGTAGGCAAAACCCAGTGGTGATTCAAAATGAAGAACCCACAATTGAACAGATTCGACCCCCTAGACAAATGGTCGAAGAGCGAAATATAGGGGCAAGATTAAGGCACCAGGAAGTACAAGAAGTTCAGGACGAACAACCTAGACCAATAATGATGGTAAATAGGGACCAAAATGCAGATGAAATTGTTCACAGGCTTAGAAATGATAATTTAGTGGCAGAAAATAACCTAACCACCATGATCGAAAGAATAATGGCCCAGAATGGCCTAAATTCAGGATTTAGGAGGTGTAATACGGTGAACTGACTTTGAGATTTTTGTATCGCAAATGTGCGGATAGCAAGAGTCGCCACCGACTTTTCTTTTATCCAATTAAGGAAAGGTAAAAAGTACAGAAAAAGACCTTCGTTAGATTACGAGTAAGGGAAAGGTTATGAAAAGGGAAGGTATTAGCACCCTTTTCCATCCGTAGTTATCTACGGGCTCTTAGTTGCTCTTAGATCACTTTAAAAAATGTGCTTTCTGTGTGTTTGACAAAAATGTTTTGAAAAGGAATTTCGCTTTGACTTTGTAATGATTCATGCAGGAATGTATACAAAGTGTTCGGAAATGTTTCGTTTTTGAAAAGAGTTTGAACTTTGACAAAAGTGTGAGGTGCAAAAAGTATTTTGATAGAGCAAGCAACTAAAAGTCTTATTACCTACTCAGAATTGGTCGTTTTCGTGTTATTTTACATTCCTTTTGAATAGCGTTATCCATACCATTAGTTGGTAGGTAACCCTATTCGTTGGATGTAAGTGGGACATTCGAAGGGACATCGGATGGTCATAGAAGGCAACTTGTAGGAAGTATCCTAGCACATTCGAAGGGACTATCATCATTTTTCGTAGGCGACAATCTAGGGTCAAGATCATGTATTCGGAGGCGACATCGTGGGTCTTATGATCTTTGTATCGAAGGGACTATGATGATTTGTTTTGAAGGCAACGGTGCTAGGATACCTCTACGTTCGAGGAACTTGACCATTTGTATTCGTAAAGGCAACGAGAGAGAATTACCCTAAGGGGTGCATGTGTGAAAAGAGTGTGTCAAATTCAGATATTTTATCTTGGAATTATGAGTGATCTATGTTCAGTTTTATCTTGTCATACACACCTAATTACTAGCAGTTTATAGGGTGCGGAAAGTAAATTGCGGAAATGTAAAGTGCGGAAAGATAAATCCTACGCTATTACATGGCTTTGGGGCAGATACATAATTTAAAGTGCGGAAAATAAAAGTCCTAATTAAACTATTACATCCCATAGGCAATTACATAAAAAAGCGATAAAAATTGTCCGAAACGGAATAACCTGTGAATTGATGCAAAATCGGAAAACGAAAGAAAATTGCATAAGAAGAAAATGTTAGTAAAAATAAGTATTTTTGAATGAGAAAAAGTTTTTGTGTTAGAAATAACTTTAATATGATAAAATAATTTTTTTGGGAATTTTTGGAGTTAATTTGATAATTTAAAAACAATTAAAAGCTATTTAAATGATAAATTAGCAATTAAATAAAATATGCATGCAAAAATAATAATTTTAATTTTAAAAATTAAATAAACATTTTTCTGATGAGTATGCAAAAAATAAATATTTTTGGTGTTTTTTAAATGCATGATAAAAATTATAGAAGATAAATTAAATTGAATGAAAAATATTAAAGAAAATAAGAAAATATGAAAAAAGTGTTAGTTTTGTAAAGGGAAAAAGAAATTGGTCCTGTCCAGGTTCGAACCTGAGACCTTGAGGAGAATCTTTCCAATCCAACGCCTTCAATCCTGCAAAATACGTAAAATAAATGGACAAAAGGTACCCTACCCCCTAATTCGATGGCTGCGAGCACAATGGTGCCATTAGTTTCGATTGAAAATGCCTCTATCATTCAGTTCGAAGCTTCACAGTTTGAAAACCCTAAACATGGCAATATGTGATTCTGACGTTCAAGCTTACAAACGATTGCCCAGATTCATCCCTTAGCATCTCATGAACTCATTAAAACGGTTAGAATCGATTAAAATAAGCAAATAATAAAAATGCTATTTCAAGAAAAGTTTGAATATGTATGAATGTATGTAGCTCGATCCAGGCAGTTTCAGTCATGAACAATGATGCATACTCACTCTAAATTACCTCAGGAACACGTTTGGATGGTCGAGAGAGGCTGCAAAGTGGCTGCAAAGTAAAACTCGAATTTCACAACTTTGAGAAAAAATTTGGCAAAATAAGGGTTGTGTATGGGGCTAGGGTTTCGTGTCTTATCTTGTGTAGTTTGTTTGGTATTTATAGAGTGAATATTGAGGGCAAAGAGAGTGAAAAAAGATTGGATATTGAATGCAAAAATTTTCTCTTTCAAATCAAATTTCTTGAAAATTTGATTTTCCTTCCATGTGAGAGGCTAGCACGAATTTGGTATGTTTTATGGGCTATCTTGGACCTCAAGCTTGATAAAAATCCACTCCTCTTGAAAATATATCTTATTTTCATATTTTATATAATTTAATTTTGAATTAAATGGTTTTAAATTCAAAAATAAACTAATAAAATAATATGTGGTCATGGCAAGGCTTCAATAGGTCACAAATAATATTATTATCAAGTTTGGATCATAAAATTATAGGCCCATTTGGAAAAAATTGGATTTTGACAAATATCTCCTTTTGTGCAATTGTTTAAAAATGCCCAACTTCTGAATGGTGTATTTTGCTCAATATTCCACATTTTTGAGTGTTCTTGGACTTTTTAGAAAGCTCTAAGTGTCCTCTAACCAACCTCTTTGGTTTCATCTCAGTTGGAGTTTCCATGCTCAATAAATCTTCAAAACAAAAAGTTGACTTTTTGTTGACTTTGAAAAGGACCTGTAATGTTTTGATCCATACCTTCCAAATGAAGCATTTTTTGAACATTCTTGTGAGACATGAAGTTGTAGAGAATTGAATTTCCTTCAAAACAAGAGGTGGTGGAAAAATTTCTTAGAAAGTATGAAGAAGTTATGCTCAGTCAAAGTTTGGTTGACTTTTCACTGAAAAACCCTAATTTGGAAAGTTTGACTTTTGAGCAAATCTTGAGTTTTCTTGATAAATCATGATCAACCCTTGATCAAATTATGAATGTAACTTCAAAATGAGGATGTTGACCAAAAATCATGAAGTATGACTGTATGTTGACCATAGTTGACTTTTTGTCCAATACAACTGATTTTCAACCATCTGAGCAATTGTCTGAGGAAACTTGACTTGTGAGGCTTGAAACTTGACATGGAGAGTCATGAAGCATATGAGGAGGCATGATGACCATTGGAGATGTTTGAAATCCATCTGGACCTGAGAATTGCCAAACCCTAGTTTGGGTTGATTGTCTAGGAGAGAGTTTGTCTGATCAACCCTTGAGGAATCCTTGAGTATGGATGTATGGGATGTCTTGAGAAGTAGGAGGGCAAATTTTGGGGTATGACAGCTGCCCCTGTTCAATCTTCTTGTACTAGAAGAGTTAGATTGGCATGCTTGCCTTTCGTGACTTGAAGGTAGAAGATGATTGAACACTCGAGTACACCTGAAAATTTGCACTCGCTGTTGACTGGTGATGCGGGAATGGGCTTATAGATGCCATTTGGAAAAGTTGGAGATTTTTCTGGGGAATGAGTCGTACACTAGACTCGAGATTGTTGTCTGAATAGGAGAGTTGTCGGAGATGGGCTTAAGATGCCATCTGGAATGATCGATGCTGGGGAGTGAGCCGTACGCTAGGCTCTGTAGACGTTTCTGGAAATGAAAGAAGCATGGAGATGGGTGTCATACCCCAAAATTTGCCCTCCATCTACTCAAGAGATTTCATACATCCATACTCAAGGATTCCTCAAGAGTTGATCAGACAAACTCTCTCCTAGACAAGCAACCCAAACTAGGGTTTGGTATCTCTCAAGTCAAGATGGATTTCCAACACCTCCAATGGTCTTCATGCCTCCTCATATGCTTCAAATATTCTCCATGTCAAGTTTCAAGCCTCAAGTCAAGTTTCCTCGAGCGATGCTTGAAAATCGGGTGTGGACAAAAGTCAGCGTGGTCAACATACGATCAAAACTTCGATTTTTGGTCAACATCCTCATTTTGAGTTACATTCATCATTTGATCAAGGGTTGATCATGATTCATCGAAAACTCAAGCTTGCAAGTCAAACTTTCTAAATTAGGGTTTAGATGAAAAGTCAATGAACTTTGATCATAACTTCTCATTTTCACCACCTCTTGTTTTGAAGGAAATTCAATTCTCTATTCATGTCTCAGAATGTCAAAAATGCTTCATTTGAGAGGTATAGCTCAAAACATTACGGTCATTTTCAAAGTCAACAAAAGTCAACTTTTGTTTTGAAGATATATTGAGCATGGTAACTCAATTGAGATGAGACCAAAGACATTGCTTAGAGGACTCTTAGAGATTTCAAAAGTCCAAGAACACTCAAAAATGTGGAAAGTTGAGCAAGTTACACCATTCACAAGTTGGGCAATTTTGGAAGAATGCACAAAGAGATACTTCAAAAATCAAATCTTTTGCAAATGGGCCTACTTTTCTTCATCTAACTTGTTCCTCATGCAATTAGGAATGTCCAAGCCCAATGCCACGAATTTTTGATTTATTTTTCTATTTAATTTGTAATTTATTTATTTAAATGCAAATTAAATCTTAAAATAAATTATAAAATCAAAATTAATTGGAAGATTGATTTTTATTGCTTTCTTGTGATCCAATCAACCCATAAATGCCAGCAATTTCGAAATTGGATCAAATTTGGCAAGATTGGATTGAAATTGGACAAAATTTGAAAATTTGATTTCATGAGAATATCAAAATTTGATTTCCATTGAATGTT